>CAUYLG010026848.1:0-27509 GCA_963573385.1 Cacajao melanocephalus
TTTTTGCACTGGTTTCTTCCCATTTTTGTGGATTTATCCACCTGTTGTCTTTGTAATTGCTGACTTTCAGATTGGGTCTGAGTGGACGTCTGGCTTGTTGGTGATGAAGTTTTTTCTGTTTCTTAGTTTTCCTTTGGCAGACGCCCTTTCCCTGCAGAGCTAGGCTTTCCCGGGTTCAGCTGTGCTTACTGTGAAACTCTCAGTCCTCAGTGCTTCCAATTGCTGTTCTTGTGGGGATGGGACCGGCCAAGCCTGACTCAAGGGGCACCCAGTCACATATACTCCACACTGAGAAGTGCCGCACCGTGCTGGGGCACCGGCAAAACAGCTGCACCGGCCAAAAGAGTCACACTGGCGACCTGAGTGCCTCCTCCGTTGGGTAGCTCCCAGTTTGTGGGCAACAGAAATTCGTCTGAAATTGCGGTGTCCACACGCTCTCTGTGCTTTCATTGGGAGCTGCAATCCTGAGCTGTTGTTAATCGGCCATCTTGGATCTCTCTCCAACTATGTCTTTTATGATCTGGAAGATTGTCTCTGGAAGATTGTCTCAGGAAGATTGTGTCTCTTGTGATGTGGACTTTTGGCTTCCTATTGAAAAATAAACTTACTTGTTTGCCCTAAAAAGCTTAAAATTGACATTAATCTCAGAGATACAACTTTTATTTTTCAAAAGATAAAAAAAAAGCCCAAAAACGTAACTAGCATTTATTATCTGCAGCCAATTAATATAAATAACAACTCTATATTGTGAATTTTAGTTTCTCATAAAATCCTGGTTTCTTTCAGAGGAAAACAGATTTCTTCACTGATGCTTTGACAGATAACAGGTAGATAGGTTCATAGTGACAAAACTCTTTGTGTACTCTGACTTCTTTTGTTGTTTGTCATTAAATATGACAGGAAAGGAAGGAAGGAAAACCATGAAGAAAGTATCATAAATGGGTTCCTTGGAAGCTAAGTTAGGCCAACATGCAGCTTACAAATCAGGTAGAGAGATTCCAACTGTATTTCATTAGAAATATCATATTTTTCTGTTATCAGCCAGGAAATAAGTCTCCATGGTTGGTTAGCCTCGTAGAAGGCCAGCATGTTATACAGGAGCAATATTTGCATGAATCATAATTTGCATGTGTTTAAAACGTATTTGAGTGGCTTTCTCCCTCCTCTTCTCTTTTCAGAGTTTGCTTTTTGTGAGCATCCGGGACTGCGGGCCCAAACATTTCCACTTTAAACTCTTACACTGCCTCCCCATCCTTGAGTAAATCTGTTCAGCAATCCAGTCTCTGTCCACTGAGGCCTCTTACCCCTGTGGCCACAGAGCTGGGATCCATTAAAGTCCAAGCAGACTAAGGCTCTGGGCAAAGGCCATCCCATCTTGGTCACAAAAATTAATTCCAAGATCCCCATCGATCCACAGCAAATGGAGGGAACATGCTCTGAAAAGGAAACTTTTATTTCTTTATTTCTTTTTTTTTTTTTTAATTTCTTTTCTTTGTTTTAAGGGACAGGGTTTCACTCTGCCGCCCAGGCTGGAGTGCAGTGGTGTGGTCTCGGCTCACTGCAGCCTCGAACTTCAGGACTCCAGCCATCTTCCCACCTCAGCTTCTCAAGTAGCTGGGGCAACAGGCATGTGCCACCACACCCAACCAAGGAAACTTTTTGTTAATGAACGAAGCTGAAAGACCAAGAAACACAGAAGTTGCCTCAACTGTTCACACAAATTTGCACTAGAACTACTGAGAACCCAGCTGGAAGTCGATGTTTTCTCATAAGCTGTGACATTGAGAGGCGGCCAGGCCAGCAGCGCAAGCATTTGCTCTCCCACCATCTTGGTTTCCATCTGGGACATTAGGCTTCTGCAGAAGCCTCGTCCCTGAAATTTCACTTGTATCTTATTGGGCAAATACCTATCACATGACCACAAAAAGGTCACTGGGAAATGTAGTTTTTAAAAAAAAAAACTAGGCACATTATATGGCAAACAAAAGCTGGATTCTATAGATAAGAAGAGGGGAGGATGGTCACAGGCCAGTTAAGTATTGGCCACATGAATAAAAAGCCCTATAAGGAGGTGAGGATAAAAATACTTTTTTAAAATGAAGAGTTTAAAAGAGTCCCACCTTTAGGTACAAGGCTAGAAATAGGGAGCAATGAAAAAGAACAACTGCATTTTTGATTGCATGTCTTTCTGGATCACTGATGTTTGATCATAAATTACATATAGTCCCATGAGCTGAGATAAGTCAGCAATACCTTCACTCGAGGTCATTTCCTTACTCTGTTCCCATGTGAAAATTGAACTTTGCTTATTTGTTCTGATTCTTCAGTGACTTCCTCTCATCAGGACTCCTGACTGACTTGAAATCCACTCTCTGAAATGTGTACAGTTTTTTTCTGTACAGTCTTTTTGAATAAGGATATGTATTTACATTGGGAGTAGGAGGTGGATTTAGGGTAGTTATGAAGAAAATGTTTTACCAAGACAAGAATGACTTTAAACACTTAATTTCAAAGAAAAGAAAACCAACTGAGGTCAAAGATACATGTGTTCACTCTAGGCACACACATATATTAAATGAAACCAGAGAAAGATTCCCCCTACCACCATGATCACAGCCCTGCTTAGCAGAAGCATTTGTGAAGACAGGACACTATTTCCTGGAGTGTTTTGGGGGAAAATCGTAGAGAGCAATATTTGTAAAGAACTGAGTCTGTTGAGCTATCACAGGAGCATGTAGCCTCAAGAAAGGGAGATTTTCCTGGGATTCTGGGCTGTGTTGAATGATTTCTGAAATGCAAATGCAACTGTTTAACATCAGTTGGCAGCATGTTTCTACCAATGTGTTTCCAGCCACGCTTAAGGAGTCTCAGGAAGGAGGGTTGAAGGAAAGAGCAGATGACTCCCATTGAGGAGGATTTGGCTTTTACTGACTAGCAGGCCCAAGGGGCTGGAGTCTAACCTGAATGAAGCCCAGCAGCAAGAAGCAGTAGGTGCAAGGAGGCTGTGCATCCAGCTAACCCTGTGAGTGTAACCCACCAGGCAGCAAGAAAAGGACAAGCTCTTTCCTCCTAGGACCTCAGCAGTTGCTGTAGGCTCTGCCACCTTCCTGGTCAAGCTGAGGACTCTCTCCTTGCCTGCCCTGTGGCCACCACCCCTGTCCCAGGTGGGAAAGGGCCCTGGTGCCAGCTGTTCCCAAATAACTGCCTGTCCCACGCTCCCTGCCTAGTCTGCACTGCCACGTGACCCCAAGTGCATATCATAAAAATGGCAATAGTCATCATGCCAGCTGGTCTCATAGTAAACACTCCAGGGAGTATGCATGGTGCCTACCTTGCCCATTAAATTCCCTCCTCTCCAAGAGGCTGTGCATTCCCTGGTGGAGATGACAGGACTCCTGGGAAGCCGAGGTAGGTTCCAGAGACTCACCTAACGCCCCCAGACACCAGGGTCTCTTAGCTCCCGTCTCTACCTGCAACCTCCAGATCACACTGGACTGAATTTGGCATGTAGGAGGAGTCGCAGATTTTGGCCAAGCTGGGGTTTGCGGCTGGCTGCGTTGTGAGTGTGCGTTCCTCCTTAGTTGGAGGGAAGACGCACAGAAAGCCAGACCCTCTGCCTGGGCACCCCAGTGCCCGTTTGACAAACTGAGAGTAGAGTCGGGATGTGACCCTATGCTTTGGGCAAAGCAGATGCACATAACTGGACCCCACTTCTGGATCCTCGGCGCCACGATGTGTCTGTTTGGAGTGGGGGGCAATAAACATTATGCCTCAGCCGTTCTGCCTCTCACCTCCCTACAGCATCTGGCCTGATTCCAATGCTGCAGGTGGTTACAGGTTGGGGATCTGAAGATCTCAGAATGGCCACATTTGCCCCTACTCTCCTACCTGGCTGCCAGCAAGGTCCGCCCATTGAGGGAGGAGCGGCTCCACGCCCCAAGGCAGGCACTCCTGGTGGCACCGGCGTCCTTTCTGGATTCCCCAAAAACCTCAAGTTCAAGCTCCCTCCTACCCAGCGTCCTGCGAGAAAGACGCCCACTCCTGCTTTACCTTTGCCAGGCACCGCGCCCAGCACCCGGCTCTGAGCCCCGCACAGCTGGGAGGCCGCACCCTCGGAGCGCACTCAGCATCCCTGCTGCCAGTGCGCCCGGCCCAGCCCACGCCCCAGCAGCTGAGTCTGCCGCGCCAGGCGGCGTCTCCGCGGGTCGCTACCTGCCCCTGCAGGGTCCAGGCCGCGGCGGCTCGGGCTCTGGTGGCGCGACCAAGACAACTCTTCCCCAGACCCCGCGGTCACTCTGGAACCCTCGAACCCCAAACCTCGCCCAGCCACTTGTGCTTTGCTCCCAGCCGCGCCCCGCCCCAGACGCAGGTGGAGACAGTGCGCCCGTGGGCAGGGAGGGGCGCGCCTGGGAGACTCCCGCTGGGTCCAGAGAGAAAGGCTGGACAAGGCGCGGGGCGGCTCCTGCAGGCCTCCCGGAATTTGCTCCTGCGGGCCCTAAACCCGCCTATGACCGCCTCTGGCCGTCGCTGTCTGCAGCGCAGCCCTGGAGAGTTCTGGCCCCGGATCCGCGCCTCACTGAGCGGGAGGCTGGAAGTCACGCTCTCCCTGGCATGTGAGGATGCCTGGAATCAGAGTTGGGTATTTAGGAGTTCTTAAACAAAGGTTTCTTCAAGAAAAGGACTGGATAGTGGGGATGGAATGAAGAGTAATTCATCTTGACTGTAAGAGGTAGAATGCAGCAGAGAAACATCTTCAACCAAAAAGATGGACTGAAAATATTGATTCTTCCAGTTCTAGATAATAGCAGAGAATTATTTTTTTAATGAATTATGCACATCTCTCAGTTCTCCACTACATATGGCCACTCCAGATCTCCGCTACATATGGCCACTACCACTACAATTTAGTGTCAGGGAAGATTATTTTTGCAGCCCAAGGGACTGGAGAATTTTTCTTTTTAAGTCAAGCTGAATGTATTTCTAGCCTCTCAAGATGAGTGAGAATTAAAGTATATTCCATTGTAACTGGCTGAGGGATTGGGACCTGCTGGGCCCTCTCCTACTCCTGTTATATATATAGATATACACACACACACACACACATACACATACATGAAGAAGCCAGGACAATGTCCAGCCTGTGATCTACTTTCTCTTAGCAGTTTCACGACTTGTAGCTGCCCTCCCACCTTCCCCGCCACCCGCCTCCCCTGCCCCCCACCACACACACCTTTCCACACAGAAGAGCCAAACACGAGTCCTGGACCAAAAATACAGTGTGGAAATCGTCAGGGAAGTCCCAGCCTGGCTGATGTCACAAAGTCAGGGAGTCCTGGCTAAGACAGGCTTCCCTTGCTTTCTGTCCCTACCCAACCCTACTCCCTCATGCGTGGCTAAAGAGAATGTAACTACTATTTACTTAGCATTTATTTTGGGCAAGCACTTTCTATTATTTTTGTTTAGTTAGTTATTTGTTTCTAATCTGTACTGAATGCTTCTGTCTGCCCCTACTACCCATCCAAAATCTAACCTCCATGTGTTTATCTTCTTAAGTGCTCACTTCTGAATTCTCAGCACCTTAAACAGTGCCTGGCACAGTGTCTCCACTCAAACAATTGTCAAAGGAAAGGATCTTACATGTTTGCATTATCATGACCCATTTTGCCAATGAGGAAGTCTAGATTGAGAAATGGTAAGGGAATATCAGCTAGTGATAATAATGATGATGGCGATGAAAATATTTACTGAATATTTTATTCAGTAATTAATTATTTGTGGGAAGTAGAAAAGTTCCTTTTTAAAGTTTCCTTTCTTGTTTAAGAATAAGTGTGCTAAGAACTCTGTTAACCCCTATCCTGTGTAGCTGTTAGACATGCCATGCTTACAGGCATGTAGTACATTCTGTGTCCTTGCGCTTTAACTAAGATATCTGTGCTGGATGTGCTCACAAGCATGCCCCAGCTCTCCATTGCTTTTACCTCTTTAGAAAAGTTTTAAGTTGCTTGCCAATTGGGTTTTAGTTTAGATTTGTGAGGTCTGGCTCCAGTCAACGGAGATCTGACACAGCAATAAGGATGACCCCAAATGTGTAAGGGATAAATTTGTGTGTTTTCGTTTGTTCATTGTGCTCTTGTGGCAAGATGGCTAGTGAGGGCACCCTTCCTGCAGTCCAGGAAGTAAAAATTGCATTGCTGAAAGATCCTTTGTCTCAGTGCTAATTTTTCTTGGCAGCACCCAGCACCTATTTCCAATGACATTTGCTCTGAGTAGGGCATTATCCTAAAGTTAACACTTGGGTCAAGTCATCATGTTACAGGAAAGGGGTCTCAATCTAGACGCCAAGAGGTGGTTCTTGGATCTCACACAAGAATTCAGGGCGAGTCCGCAGTGCAAAGCAAAAGTAAGTTTATTAAGAAAGTAAAGTGGTGAAAGGACAGCTACTTCATAGACAGAGTAGGGCGTTCTGGAAAGGAAGAGGAGGAATGCGTCCCCCCAGGCACAATGCTTGTTTACGTACAGGATTATAAAAGATCATGGGGAGATGTGCTTTGCTACAAGGGTTTGTGATAAAGGATTAATTTTCTCAATTACTATATTTTGCAAGAATCAATATTATTATCTTTAAAGCAAACTTAGGAATGTTTCTGTTCTCAAGATATCAGGATATCAGGACTCTCAAGTCTGGGTCTGTTTAGTAAATGTTATCAATCTGTTCCCTTAACCCTATACATATAGAGGATAGGAATACCTCACTTCCTAGGAATGCAGCCCAGCAAGTCTGAGCCTCATTTTCTTAGCCTTCGCTCAAGATGGAGTTGCTCTGGTTCAAACTCCTCTGATAATAAATCTTCACAAACAGCTGTGGGTATGTACTCTTATTATACCTATTTCACAGACAAGAAAGCAGGTTCTGTAACTTGCATTGCCACACTGCTAGTCTGTGGTGGAGCTGGAATTCAAATGCAGGCGTTCTATCTTCAGAGCCTACATCTCTAACTCCTTCGCTAGACTCATTGATGCTAGGAAGTGTCTAGAACTCATGACCCTCCCTCATACCGGGTACCAGGTATCTCGATGATCTGTGTTGCCTCTCCCTTCTAGGACATCCTTCTATGTGAGGTCTTGCCTGCTAGACTTTTCTACTTCGTGCAAAGGGAGGAGAAGCATTGATTGATCATTTCTACTGCACAGTGCACAAGAGCACCCAGAACAGCTTCCTCTCAGGGCTGAGATCTACACTGAAGTTATCCTCTGTCAAGCTACCCAAAGGGAATTCTTTTTCTTATTTGAAACAGAGTTTCACCCTTGTTGCTCAGGCTGGAGTGTAATGGCACAATCTCAGCTCACTGCACCCTCTGCCTTCTGGGTTCCAGCGATTCTCCTGCGTCAGCCTTTAGCCCAGATTCCCTGGCAGCTTTTGCCCTGTGTTAGTAACTTTTCTGATTGATATCCAATTGCCTATTCTTTTCATTTAGGCTAGTCCTCTCCTGGCCACTACATGAAGCTCTGGTTTTGGTAGAAAATCTGCAGCCTGGAGAGTTCACCCACATTCCACTCTGGGCTCAAGATCATAAAACCATCCATTTAGTGCCAACACTAGCATGATAATGCTCAGTTTCTGCTACAAATGGAATTAATTCATCACATAGTCATTTCCTTTATTCAGTTTTCACACATTACAATAAGAGCTAACACTCAGGTAGCCCTTCTTATGGTCTGGCTTTGCAGGTGTTAAGTCCACTTAAATCTCACAGCATCCCTTAGGAGGTTACAATTTTTATTATTCCTTTTTAAAGGTGAGAGAATATGGACATGAAGGAGTTAAGGTTTACAAAAATAGTAATTGGAAGACATGGAATTCAAACTCAGGCAATTTGTCTATAGAGGCCACATTTCAAACGACATCACTAGTCTGCCTCCCTGTGTGCTCTCCTAAAAATATGGGACTTAAACTCAATTTATCTAAAAACAGGAAAAACACCACCTTTGGTAAACTCTTTTTTTGTTTTTTGTTTTTTTTTTCTGAGATGGAGTCTTGCTCTGTCACCAGGCTGGAGTGCAGTGGCGCAATCTCAGCTCACTGCAACCTCCGCTTCCTGGGTTCAAGCGATTTTTCCGCCTCAGCCTCCCAAGTAGCTGAGACCACAGGCATGTGCCACCACGCCCAGCTAACTTTTATATTTTTAGTAGAGACGGGGTTTCACCATGTTGGCCAGGATAGTCTTGATCTCTTGACCTCGTGATCCACCCGCCTTGGCTTCCCAAAGTGCTGGGATTACAGGCGTGAGCCACCGCGCCCGGCCGGTAAACTCTTTTCTTCTTTCACAAAACCACGTTTAATGCACTCTATTCGAACAGGATCATAGTACTTTGCTGAGATTGGTTTATTTGCTTTGCACTTAATTTATGATATTTACTAAATAACAGAGAACACAAAATTTGGGGTGGAAACACAAAAAAGATTATGTTATGAAAGAACTAATTAACCCCACATGACTCAAGGCCAGAGTAGTCACTCAATGGTCATTTTTCACTGCAGCTATGGTAGTGACAGCAGAATTGGCTCACACGGTCTCTGTAATGATAAACTAGACAAAATAGTCCCCGTTTTCTACTTCCTCTGTTGTTATATCAGGAGCTCTGTTGGTTCCTACCATCTGCAGCCCTAGTATCCCACCATGTCACCACATGCTGGTGCCTACACATCTTCCTGAACACACTCCTCTTGTCAGAGGCCAGAGCCACATTCTGTTGCTTACAATCACAATCCACAAAGCAAATTTGCACTAAGCAAAATTAAGCAGACTCATTTAATGCATGACTCGTGCGACAGGAGAGAAGGGCCACAACTTAGACTGGGATCAACTCGGCTGAAACGAAGGCTGCAAGGATTTTTAAATGTGAGAGTAAGGGGGGAAAACACAGGCTATCTGTGCTTGCTCTTTGATTTTACCAAAAAAATAAAAATTTAAAAAAATCTAAGAGCAAACTTTCTCCTGTCTTTGTAACAGTAGGGCTTTTTACAGCTTAAAGCAAGACTCCTACCCAAGGTAGGATCCTTTCCTCCCACAGAGACTGGTAGCTGGGACTTTATCTTCCTGGAGGATCATATTTCAAATCAATGGTTCCCAGGTCCTTGAGAAAGATATTTATGGGTTATAAAACTGGCGGGAGACTTGATAAAACATTTACATCTCAAAGGAGAAGAGAGTGATCAATTGCATGTTTTCTAAAGTAAATGTTCTGTAAAAAGGGAGGGAAGGGGCCTCTGTGGTTGGGCCACCTGGGTTATGCAAGGTCCAAGTGAGAGGAAAAAAGCCTGGAGTCAGGTGGGCCTGGATAAGGTACAATCAAGCTGAGGAGGACACTAACACTCTCTAGATTACAGCTGACAACATGGAGAACAGCTGTCACAACCAGATGAGGTTCTAGGACCTGAGCTAGGGTTAAATCTTAAAGTAGGAATCTGTGTTTTCAGGAATATTTCCTTTTTGTTCTGTTTCTGACATGTATCCCAGAAGGCATCTTTCCCTTCCACACCACACAGAGAAGAGGAAGTAAATACTGAAAAAATTCATCTATTTGAGACAGAAAATTCCAGATTCCTATTAGTGGAGTGGCTTTTTTGATCCCAAAGACTAGGAAATAGGAGAGCTTGAGGAACAGGGAGTTGCAAGGAAGAGGAAAGACTAAGAATAGGAGGGAAAGCGATGCAGAGGCTGGGAGGGCTCCATGGGTAGAAGTAGCCCCTAACTCAGTGGCAGCATGTAAGCTACTCAATGCTGAGCTATCCTTGAGTGGGGCCCCCTCTGCCCCATAGTCCTGTTACCTGTGGATGTTTTCTCACCAGCAGCCTCAGACAGAGACAAGTGCAGTCAACAGAAGGGTGAAGAGTTTAGACACCTTTGGAGGTTTGGGGATGTGAAGAGAAAACTTTTTCAGGCAAGATGGCTCACGCCTATAATCCTAGCATTTTGGGAGGCTGAGGTGTATCAGCAGAACCCAGGAGTTCGGGACCCACCTAGGCAACATAGCGAGACCCTGAATCTACAAAAATAAAAACAAATAGCTGAGTGTGGTGTGTGCCTATATTCCCAGCACTTTGGAAGGCCAGGGCAGGAGGATCACTTGGGGCCAAGAGTTCAAGACCACCCCAGTCAACATAGTGAGCCCTCGTCTTTACCAAAAGAGAATTTAAAACTTAGCCAGGCATAGTGTGTTGTGTGCCTGTAGTCCCAGCTACTTGAGAGACTGAGGCAGGATCTTTTGAGCCAAGGCAGTTAAGGTTACCGTGAGCTCACTCAAACCACTGCACTCCAGCCCATAAAACAGAGAAAAAGACTGTCAAAAAAAAAAAAAAAAAAGCTGGGCATGCTGGCTGACACCTGTAATCCCAGAACCTTGGGAGGCTGAAGCAGGTGGATCACCTGAGGTCAGGAGTTCAAGACAACCCTGAGCAATATAGTAAAACTCTGTTTCTACTAAAATTACAAAAATTAGCTGGGCATGGTGGCATGCACCTGTAGTCCCAGCTACTCAAGAGGCTGAGGCAGGGGAATCACTTGAATGTAGAAGGCGGAGGTTGCAGTGAGTAAGCCAAGGTCGCACCATTGGACTCCAGCTTGGCCTACAGAGCGAGATTCTGTCAAAAAAAAAAAGAAGAAGAAAGAAGGAAAGAAAGAAAGAGAAAGAAAGAAAGAAAGAAAGAAAGAAAGAAAGAAAAAGAAAGAAAGAGAAAGAAAAAAGAAAAACAACTTTGCTTTCTTACTAAAGTGGAAATTCTGTAGGAAACTGGGTAGAAATGGTCACACCTTCATTGTTACTTCTGCATTCTTGGACTAGACTTCACCAACTCAAAAGCAACAATGATGTCACTTGCTGTGGTTGTTTTAAAGTTCAGTATCAAAAGGATACATGCAAGTTTGTATAAAAGTTCATAGTGCTGTTCAAATATCATATCTGTACTAAGACAATGCTTTAAAAAATGCTTGGTATCCAGGCATAACAGAGATGTTCTAAGAAGATCGTGCTGACTTCGTGAACATAGAGATACTCTCCTAATTAAAAGCAATCATTAATTGATATTAAAATCTGTTTACTCAAGTAGGTCAAACACTTTTTATAAAATCGTACACAATTTTTAGCAAACCCTCTGGTTATACAGTAAATCAACATCCTAGTTTGTAATTACTGCAGACTGGGTTAAGTAATTTTTACTGAATGAGAATTCTAATAAATGAAAACAATTCAAAATGTGTCAGTATCTTAGGATAGTGATAATCCTGGGCTATCAAGTGTGGGATTTCTGGGAGGTCAGGTGGCACAAAACAGATGGTGGGAAATGAGGCAGGTGGATTAGCATCATTAGTGAAACTGGTAATAATGTTAACTACAACCAAAATTGGCATAATAACTTTCAAGCATGATTATAGCTTTACTCCTCACTTCCCTAAAATGGCAATACAACACACAAAAATTACACTTACCACCTCTTACATTTTTCAGTTGACATGACAGATGTTAAATCTCCTTCTCTCATGTGATCCTAAGACCTTGGCTACTTCATTACTTATACCTTGTTTCATAATATAGAACCCCAAAGGTCTCATCTCATTACAAGATTACAACATCATCTCAAAGCCCAGAATCTCATCACCTCTGTTAGATGATGATGCGTGGCTCCCTACAAGTGGTTCCTTAAATAAAGCTACTTGTGTGTAGTTTCTCTCAGTTTTTAAGGCTTTAAATACATAAATACATAATTCATAATACATAATACATAAATACATAATTCATGTTCCTGCCCCCATGCACCTAATGTACAAAGCATAAACAAGTATAGAATAATCTTTGCCGACACTCTTGCTTAAAAGGAGGGAAACTGAGATCCATAGGAGAGTAACTGTTCCATAACAACTCTGAAATATGAGCAGAGGTATATTGGGAGTTTCTTGACTGGGGCCCAAGACCTGGAAACAATTCTCTGTGGCTCCCATCCCCAACCCCAGAATGGATAAATCATGAAAGAAAGCATGGGTTTGTAGCTTGGTTGTTTTCTTAACTTGCTTTCTACTTGTAGGATTTTGGGGATAAAAATGCTGTATTTTATTTGATGTTTGAGATGGTAGTATTTCTGCTAATATGATTTTCTCAAACTCTTGTGGAACCCCTGTGGATCATACTGGTGTTCACTCCATTAAATAAAAGCTACCAACATGAAAGTCTTTTATATAGGATATAATCTCAAATTTCACAGAAGCTCACTTATGTAATACACAGATTCCAGATCTTTCTAAAGGGCCTTTTGTGTGATGAAGTAATGCTCTAATGTATCACCTATGAACTTGGGTCTTCTAGATGTTCTTATGGTCAAACCCTCAGTTTCATCTCAAGAAAATATTTTCCTGATGGTGCTTTGAATTCCTTCTTTGCTTGAGAATGATTTCTTAATTTTAGCAATTAGAATTAATGTTTGCAATCAGAAGAGATTGAGAATTTTAAAAGTCACTGAGTTCTGGCTATTTTTCTTTAAATTTCTTCCCTCATTTTGTCTCTTTCTGCACACATTTTATGATAAGTAGCACCTTCAACATTTTGCTTGGGAATCCCCTTAGCTGGATCACCAAGTTGACTAGGCACATTTTCTACTTTCCACATTTGTAGGAGTTTGGTCAGGGTGGTGGGAGAAATTATAAGACAAAAATAATAGAGAAAAGGATGCAAACCCTCTTGGAAGGCAGAGACGTTTTTGCAAAAGCCTTGGGAAGGAATGAGCTGAAGGCAGTGGTTCTTACCCAGAGGCAATTAGGCAGAAAGGAACGTAAGGGAGTTTATCTAAAGAGCTTGTTTACCCATGTGGTCCTAAGACCGGCCTTTGAACATCCACAGGCACATGACTGCTCTCTACTTGGGGTGTCGACAACATTATTACACACAAATGGTGTTTGCTTTAGGCCTTGGAACCTGGCCTTTAATCATTCATAGGACTGCTTCTCTCTGGGAAGGGTGACCATGTTCATTATCCACAAGTGTGTTGACTCAAAGCCTCTGTCATTAAATCTGCACTGAATAAATGCCTGCAATGCCAGCTGGTAAGGGCTGTGGCTGTTGACTCTTTAGAGCACCTTCTTCAGTGTCTGTGAGTGGGACTGACCCCTAGCTCACTCTTTCACTGGATATCTGTGTCTGAGTGCATTTGATCATCCGTCGCTGGGTCAGGGTCTATGGGCCGGACCCAACATGCATTGCTGCAGGTGTCAGTTTTGCTAAGTTTCTGCCACAACATAACAAAAATTCTCCTGTTCCTCTTTCTAATAACATGTTTCTCACTTACTTCTAAACTCCCAGAGCCCAGAACCATAGGACTACAACAGCCAATTCAAGGCAACCTAAGCCTTCGCTTACACACTCCTCAAAATCGTCTCAGCCTCTGCCAGCTGCTCGGTTCCAAGCAACACTCAGATTCTTCTACTCTTTGTGGTTAGCACCTCACTTCCAGGGACTAACTTATTAATTTTTTTATTGCTTCATGAAAAATTACTAACATCATCATGACTTAAGAAAACAACCATTTGTTATTGTATCATTTCCATGGGACAGTTTAACTGGTTGCCTTGGCTCAAGATCTTCAACAAAGCTGCAATCAAGTTGTTGCTCAGGGCTGCAGTCATCCCAAGACTTGACCATTGGAGATCTGCTCTCTCACTCACTTGCTCTGAGAAAAACAAGCTGCCACGTGCTAACCTGCCCAGTAAAGAATCCCGTGTTGCAAGAAAATGATGTCTCTGGCCAACAACCATGACGACTTGTCAACGACCATGTATAATTACAAGTTGGCTGGAAATAGAGTTTGAAATCATACTTGCAGGAAGATATGTTGGTTTGGGCACTAGAAAGAAGTTAGGCTGCCTGAGATTTTGTAACTAATGAAGAGCAAACAGAAGGGCACTTCGAAATGAGATAAAAACATAAGCAGGGGCATAACTGGAGTCTTCATGTAGACACCCCAGAGCTGCCATCAGCCAGGCCTGTTCCATGCCAGGGCTGGGGCTTGTGCTGGCTGGAGGCTTGGGCTAGTCCCTATTACAGAAACACATGAGGGGTATAAAATAATCTTCCTCTAAGGTCTTACCAGTTAGGTTCCCATGAGGAAACAAATGCATGCTCAAATTCGGTAACTTGAAGACAAAGAGATTGTGTTAAAAGCAGAGTAAGTATTTAATATAGTACTTACTCTGCTTTTAACACAATCTCTTTGTCTTCAAGTTACCGAATTTGAGCATGCATTTAATATGGTAACGCAAGTATAGCAGATCAGGGGCTAGTAAGAATGGAAAGGAAATATCTCCTATACCTCAAGAGGAAAGGAAAGGAATGGTTTCTAGAACCAGGAAAGGGGGTTTCTAGAAAGGTTTCTATAACCAGGAAAGGAGGGCTGTTTGACAGAAGCCATGACCCTTGGTAAGAGGACACAGAATATCTCCAGAGACCTAAAGGGAGAGAACTAGGGAAAGTGACATCCAACATTGATCTTCTTAATTGCCAATCTCCTGGAGATGTCTCTCTTGGGCCAAACCCATCAGGAAGCCAGAGGACAAGGAAGTCCATGATACCATCCACACAGGGCACCTTCTCTGGGTACAAGCAGGTTGCGGAGGGTGGAAAATTGATCTTGAAGGCAAATAGAAGATAACTAGCACTCCTTACGGCTGGTAGACACCACCTACCATAGGGAGGTAGACACAGGAACCAAGGAGATAAAGACAAGTCTGACTTATTAATGGTAGAATTCTATCAGAGGATGTGCCTGACCTATGCATACAGTCAGGTATCCTAAGTGGACTTCCTGTCAGAACTCTGGCCTCTCCTGACAGGCACAGGCCATGACCATACTCTTCCCCACAGAGTTGGGGAGAGGACCACAACTCTGAAAAGAAAGTCATGCATGGCTGCACTGAACATGCTTGGTTCCTGATCCCAAGCTTTACTGTCATGTCAATCACTCTTTCCAAGGGCAGGGATGAGGGATGCAAGGAGAAAAAGACGTGAAGTGGCCCTTACTATCCTCAGCATAAATGGGGAAGAAGTTCATTCCAGGAAAGCAAAACAAGATGGAAGTTGAATATCCTCCCTTCAAAAGTTTACAAGGTGAAAAATGGAAGTTGTATATGGTCAAGTGTTTCTTTGAAAATCATTTTCATTTCCTCCAGCACACAGGAAAGTGCTTAATGTCATGGACAGCTCACATTGTGAGAGACTTTCAGGAATTCATGCCACGTGAAGGAGCATGAGATTCACACCTCCACCCTCATCACACTCTGGGGCATTCGTTGAGTGGAAGAAAGAATAGAATCACTTCTCATAGGAAATGTATCTCTCTCTCCCCTTTCTCAATGGAGAACATAAGAGTTAAATTTGTATCAGCTCAAATTGTGTTTCATGTTGTACACCATATAATATAAACCCACTTCGGAAATAGACATGCATAGAAAAATCACAAAAAAATGATCACAAAGTGTTAACAGTGCTAGAATGGGCAGAGTATATTTGCTTTCTTGGACATTCTATTAAACATTTTTGACAATGAATGTATCTTGCCTTTACAACTTAAAAATAAATTAATAAATAGTTCTTAGTTTATTGCAGCTGATTTTCCATCTAGTAAGCTTAATGAAGAGTCTGCTGGCACCACATTTTCTGAGATTCAGCTCTCAAAAGAGCAGTTGAAGTCTATGTATATACATAGACTAAAATGCAAAGGACTGTAAAATCCAAAACCCCTGAAATTCCAAGGAGGATTTTGAATAGGCTGATGCTCTTGACTCTACAAGGAAGATGGTTAATGATTTGCAACTCTTCTTTCCTTTAGCCAGTTGGGACCTGAAACTTGATTGTTTCGTGAGAGATTCTAAATATACTGACTATGGTTTTAAAAGATATATCTATCTCAAATAATGATATTTGAGCAATCGAATTTATAACCACAGGATGACAGCTCCAGGCAGGTAGAACCTTACTGCAAAGCATTTATTATCCTAATCTTGATAATTCTTTTTCTCAATCAATAAAGGACTCAGACTGTGCAAACAGATTAAAAATAAACTATCTCCACTTTATACTCGAAGTAAAATTAGAGAAAATAAATGTATTTATTTTCCTCTTAATGTGTTCTGTCTGTTAGAGACCTCTGTGCAGGAGGCAAAAGCAGGGAAATTTCTTGAGACTTTTTCTACTTTTGTGTTGTGGGTCAAGACCTATTAGTGGGTCACAAAACTGAATTAGTATGTTGCCATCAGCAGTCAAAAATATATATAAACTTCTAGTTTCAGCTGTGACATGTAAAGAACCTAGAAGTCTTTACTCCATTCTTACAAAAAGTAAAAGGTGAATGAAGTTAATACCAGTAACTTTTTTCTAACCCATGAGACCTCAGGTTTCAGGGTAACCTCCAACCTAAAGTCTGTAGAGGGAGGTGAATGAAGAGAGCCACAGCTGAGATCTGCTTACCTTGAGCAGAAGACTCTGGGTGCCATTAACCAGGATAAAGACTTAAGTGGCAATTATGGTGGTTGAGCATGGATTGTGTGAGTCAGAAACTGGGGTATATTATGTGGGGCTGGATGCACCCTTTCATGGATTTTACTTTCAGGAATCCCTCTAGATTTTTATGGTTAAAATCAGAGAAAAAAATCCTCTAATGGCCCTGGCAGCAGGCAAGGAAGAATAATCATTGTGAAATATTTCCAGGGATTCTCTATAACAAAGAAATTACCTTCAAGGAAATAGAATTTGCCAGGGCTCATTCCTGATGTGGGAAAGATGTTGCTTCCACACCAGCCCCCTAAGATCAGGAATAAGACAAAAATGCCCCTTCTCACACACCCACTCCACATTGTACTTGAAGGACTAAGGTAATAAGATAATGAAAGGTTTTAAAAAGTATATAGAGTTGGAGGAAAAAATAAAATTTTAGAACTATATATTCTCCCGAAGATGACATGGTTGTCTATAAAGAAAAATCCCAAAGAATCCACAACAAAACACTCTTGGAATTTACAGTGATTATAATGAAGTTGCAGGATACAAAGCTCATAGATTATTTCCACTACAGTTCTAGGTACCAGTGATGAAAACTTGGATTTTGAAATTAAAAACCTATTATTGACACTAGTACCAAAAAATGAAATATTTAGGCATATATCTAACATAATAAGTAGAGGATTAATATGGTAAAACTATAAAGCTCAGATGAAAGAAACTAAAGAGCTGACTAAATGAAGATTTTATCTGTGTTCATGGATAGAAAGAAACTATGGTTAAAATGTAGTTCTGAATTTGATCTACAGATTCTTTTCAATTTCAGTCAAAATATTATTAAGGTTTTTGGTAGATATTGACAATTTTTTTCTTTTTTCTTTCTTCCTTTTTTTTTTCCCCCTTCCTTTTTTTGAGATGGAGTCTCTGTCATCCAGGCTGGAGTACAGTGGCACAATCTCAGCTTACTGGAACCTCTGTCTCCTGGGTTCAAAGGATTCTGATGCCTCAGTCTCCTGCATAGCTGGGACTACAGGCACGTGCCAACACATTTGGCTAATTTTTTTTGTATTTTAAGTAGAGACAGGGTTTCACCATGTTAGCCAGGATGGTCTCAATCTCCTGACCTCGTGATCCACCTGCCTTGCCTCCCAAAGTGCTGGGATTACAGGCATGAGCCAATGCACCTGGCCTAGTTTTTTCTAAAGTTTGCATGAAAAGAGAAAAAACTAAGAATAGTCAATACAATATTGAAAAAGAACAGTCAGAGAACTAACATTACCTGAATTCAAGACTTACATAGCTACAGTAATCAAGTAGTATTAGCGAAAAATAATCATAATAATAGAGAAATAGATAATAGAACAGAAAGTCCAGAAATAGACCCACATAAATATAGTGCATTGATCTTTGACTAAAATAAAGATGCAATTCTATTGAGAAGGATACTGTTTCCAACAAATCATGCTGGAATAACTAGACATAAATAAGCAAAAGATGAATCCAGACACAGACCTTACACTTTTAACAAAAATCAGCTCAAAATTATTATAAACCTTAATATTAAACACACATTTTTAAATTTTTTGTAGAAAACAGTAACATAAAAGAAAATCTAAGTTGCTTTGGGTTCATAGTTACAACATCAAAATCACAAGCTATAAAAGACAAAAAATGATTAGTTGGACATCATTGAGATTAGAAACTTCTGCACAACAAGACACTGTTTAGAAAATGAAAAGACAAGTCACAGACTGGGATGCAAAATATTTGAAAATCCTTATTGAATATATATATATGTAGGGCATTTAAATATTTTTTAAATGTTTTATTTCCATAGGTTTTTGGGGAACAGGTGGTATTTGGTTACATGAGTATGTTCTTTAGTGGTGATTTGTGAGATTTTGGTACACTCATCACCTGAGCAGTATGCACTGAACCCAATTTGTCATCTTTTATCCCTCACCGCCTTCCCATCCTTTCCCCTGAGTCCCCAAAATCTTGAATCATTCTTATGCCTTTGCATCCTCATAGCTTAACTCCCACTTATGAGTGAGAACATAAGATGTTTGGCTTTCCATTCCTGAGTTACTTCACTTAGAATAATAGTCCCTAATTCCATGCAGGTTGCTGTGAATGTTATTAGTTCATTCCTTTCCCTACCCCCCTAAAAAGGCAAAAACTAGTTAAAGCATGGTCAAGCAATCTAAACAGACACTTCATTAAGGAAGACATGCCAATGACCAGGAAGCATATGATGGAGTCAGGACTGGAGTGACACATCTGCAAGCAAAGAGATGCCCGAACCTACCTGAAACTGGTAGAGAAGCATGGCGTAGGTTCTCTCTGATGCCTTCAGAAGGAGCATGGTTCTGCTGACATCTCAAGGTCAAACACCTGGCCCCCAGAATTCTCAGAAGATAAACCCCTGCTGTTCTAAGCCATGTAGTCTGTAGTACTGCATTATAGTAGTTCTGAGGAACTAATACAAAGACCAGTTCCTGAAAAAGATGCAAAGCAACAGGAAGCTCTTGTTGATTACCAGTGGAAATGCAAACCAGTACAGCCATTTGGAAAAAAATTCGACAGTTTCTTACAAAGCAAGATGTATTATTAACATATGAAAACAAGCAAATTCCTGGGTATTAACATATAAAAACAAGCAAATTTCAACTGATTTGAAGTTTTATGTCTATGGAAAAGTCAGTGTTTTTAGATGATTATTCATAATTCCTAATAACTAGAAGGAACATGTGAGTGTTTTTAGATAATTATTCCCAATTGCTAAAAACTAGGAGGAACCACACAATAGGTGAATGGAAATAAGCTGCTGTACATCCGTACTGTGCAACAGAATATTATCCACAGAGAGAAACACATGAGATATCAGACATACGGTACATCTTGAAACACGGGGGCGAATCTAAAATCTATATTGCTAAGTGAAAGAAACCAGTCTAAAATAGACTACAAACTCTATTATTCCATTTATATGACATTCTGGAAAAGACAAAACTGATGACAGTTAAAAATGTCAGTGGTTGCTAGAGTTTGAAAAACAAGGAGATGGTTGAAGCACAGAGAATATTTTATGGCCACAAAGTTATTCTGCATGATATTGTAACCATGGCTATGTAACACCATGCATTTGTCAAAATCTATAGAACTCAACAGCACAAAGAATTAATGTTCATGTATAAAAATGTTAAAAATCATGTAAAGATTTGGAGAAAGCCAAGAAGAAATGTAGAATGTGGGGAAAGAATTATATTAAAAATGCTTGAAACCACCTCACTGAATGGGGAGGAAGTTGAAAATTAGTGGAATCTGTAAGTCCATACACAAAAGAAACTATACATACGCACTATACCTTAGTTAATAAATGTATCTTCTGTATGAAGTGCTGGTTTAAAATTATTATCACACTGTATAGGGGCATAAATTGAAGACGTAAGCAAATGGAAGTTGTCGAGATGCAGGTTTCTCAATGTTGGCGTGAGCAGTTACAGATAATGAAGGGAAAGAGAATAGAGTGATTTGTGTAGTAATGGATTAGAGTTGGAGACATCAGCATATATTCATGCTTATCTTAATATAAATACAAATAAATCTAAACTATTTATGTATATGTATATGTGCATAGGTTAGCATACACATATAGATTTATACGCTCTGTCAGTCCAGAGGCCAAGAAACAAAGATATTGACAACAAAGAACACACCTAGTGCTCAGTGTTTGCTTTCTAATGTCATTCTCCAATAAAATGAACAATAATTTCTTGGGGAAATGTCTGATTATAGGACCAGGTCAGGAGATACATAAAATGAGCCTGGGGCCTCTAGCAGGGCATGAAAGAAAGTGTTCAAAAATTTAGAAAACAATATAAAGTGAGGTGATATTGAAGCAACACAGGAATTAACTAAAAGAAATGTCAATGGCTAGAGTTGGAACAATTTGAGCAACAAAATAAAGTGTCTTTCATTATAACCCACAATGTAAATATCCATGTGCCTATACTAACGTAAAACATGATTGAATGAGTAAATGGTGAGAATAAAAAAAATTTATCACTCAGAAGGATTCCAAATAGTTTATGGGAGAATTCTGCCCTCAAAGACTAGGAGCATAACCATCACCACCCTTGTCAAGGCTGGGCTGTATATAGCAACTTCGTTCCCAAGAGTAGAGTACGGAAATACAGGAAAAAAAGCAGCTTTTCAGTGGAGAAGCTTGCAAGACACTGCCTCATCAGAAGATCAAGGTTAGTCTCAGCAGGAATAACTCATGGTTAGTTGCACCCTTAACATGACGTCAGTGATGCAATTTTAAGAATGGCATTTTACTTCTGCAGTCTTCCTCCCCAAAACACATAACCCTCACTTAATTATTTAAAAAATTGGATAAAACCCAATTGAGGGAAATTCTACAAAATATATAGCCAGTGCTCTTCAAAACTGTAAAGGTGATATTAAAAACGAAAGTCTGAGAAAGTGTCACAGCCAAGAGAAGTATGTGGAAACTCTCCCTATGATTTTTTGAAAGTTTTCTGTAAATCTACTTTTTTTCTAAAACAAAACTATATCTATCTATCTATCTATAGATATAGATAGATAGATAGATAGATAGATAGATAGATAGATAGATTCCAAAGTGCTGGAATTATAGGCATGAGCTACCATGCCTGGCCAAGAAAACTATATATATATAGTTTTGTTTTAGAAAAAATATAAAAATATTATACAGATATATAGTTTTGTTTTAGAAGAAATATAAAAATATTATATATACATATATACATATAACTCAATTACTTTCCACAAAATAGTAGTGTTGGAGATTTTGGGTAATGGTGCTTAATTAAAATCCAGGTGTTTTTCAGTCTTTCACAGCAATTCCCAGCTGCATCCCCCTCTTTGCTTAGATACTAGATTTCTTTTTCTGAGACTCTCACTGTATCTCAGAATTGTTTTCTTCTATTTCTGAAAAAAAAAATCAACACTTTTTCTTCATCACCTGACACAAGTGAAAAGCTTGTTCTTCAACTCCAGCAATGCAAAAGTTTCTGATAGTTGGTGCATAACTAATGGACTCATCCCTCCAGGGGAAGGAGTTGTGTCAGGAGGAATGTGACATGATAAACCAATGTTGACATCTGAGCATGGAGTGAAAAGCCAATTAGTAGAACAACAAAACCAAGTGCTTCATGATTAGCCTCCAAGATGTTGTCAATTCTTTTCTTGCAATATTCATCTATCAAAGTAAAGAAAGTTTCTTTGAATCCTTTTGCATGTTCTGAATTTCTAACTCTGAATCATTGACCCAAGGTAAAGGAAAACTTATATTTCCTTGCTTGCTTGCACCAAGAGTGAACTATCTATTTTTCGTTATTCTGCTATGTTTTAGAAGAGATCACACCCTTCTTGGTGTCACTGAGGCTGAGATAACTCTATCTAGAACACCATTAGTCTGTCTTGGATTCTAAAGGCCTCATGTGCTCCATCCTGGGTGTGGCACGAAGATGGGGCCCCTGATTTGACAGCAGAACTTCTATGTGCTCCAGGGCCCTGGACATCCTATACCCAGAGTCACCTCCACCCCATCCTGATTTTCCTGATCCAAACAAATGCTAAATATTGCAATCAAATGATCCCCCAAATGGTCAATTTTTTGTTTCCTCTCAAATTCTTTCAGATTATTTGACAAATTTTGTTTTTATTTTTTAAAAATGTATTTTTAAAATATCAACTTCTAAAAAGTACACACAAATCTCACTCCCATTTATGTCACTGCCTTTAGAGTACGTTTTAAGTGGAAATGTGGTTACATTCACACAAGCCAAGCATTTTCATCATCTTCTAACAAAGACTTAAGAAAACTTTTATTTATTTATTTATTTATTTACTGATTTTTGAGGCCAAGTTTCGCCCTTTCACCCAGGCTGGAATGAAGTGGTGGGATCTCAGCTCACTGCAACATCTGCCCGTTGGATTCAAGCGATTCTCCTGCCTCAGCCTCCCAAGTAGCTGGGATTAAAGGTGTCCGCCGCCACGCCTAGCTAATTTTTGTATTTTTAGTAGAGATGGGGTTTCACCACATTGGCCAGGCTGGTTTCGCATTCTCGACCTTACACGATCTGCCTGCCTTGGCCTCCCAAAGTGTTGAGATTACAGGCATGAGCTACCATGTCCCGCCAACGGAACATTTGAGAGAAGCATATGAATGGTGCTCTCTTGAGAAGCATGGTGTCTGCTCCTAAAAACAGGTAGTAGTGACAAGAATTGTACATTTTTTTATTTTTAAAGGTTTTTTTTTTTACTTTTTATTGATATATAATAATTGTACATATGTATATATTTTGATACATGCATAAATGTGTAATTTATTCTAAATTTCAAAATAGTTAGAAAAGAAAATTTGAAATGCTTTCAATAAATTAAAATTTCTCTACATTTCTACCCTGGAAAGATAATCCAATAACACCTCTTCTAGTTTATGACACATATTGTTTCTTCACAGGATATCTTGGAGTTTGAGTTTTAATTCAATAGACTAAAACCAATGCCTAGTCAGAAAGCATTGTTATATCTGTAGCTCTTTTATTTTGTTTTTTAAAGGGTAGAATTTTGCAACAGAAACACTGATAATCAGGCCTAAGTATCCCGAGACTGTAGCCCTCTCTTAAGATTCAGGAGAAGAGATACTTCTAATAACAATAGCAGCCGATATGCTGGGAAATAAGTTTGAGATCTCAAAATGTTTTCACAAATGCATGACTCAGACTCTAGGTCACCAATCTCCATCTTAGTTTTAATTTATTTTTAAAAATTCCATCAATTCAGAAAGTCCTCAGTGCTTTGGATGCGCTTTTTCTATATTCCATTCTGCACTCCTAGAGAGACACTTGGTGCCCAGTGTGTGACCATAATCACACTTGGCATTACAGATATTATTTCAGCCTGGAGTGAGCTTATGTGCAATACAATGAATTATTCTCCTGTGGGATCTAACACCGAGAAGATTTACGAAAGCTTGTATTCAGAGAATTAATAAATGCAGTGATAGTGATTCACAGTTTTGTCAAAAAAAGATTCTTTCTGTTCTTTAAATGTTAGCTTTCTTAGTCCACAGTATTATATTTGCTTACAGATCTTGGGCTATAAATGTCTAGCACAACGCCTACTTTAAATTGGAATTGAGCAGAATTTAAAAGCTGGATTGTGCAAGCATGAGAAACGTACGACTAAAATGTTAGGTTTGCATTGGAGATTAGGAAGGGAGAAGTGATATTTTCTGTTCATGTGAAATACAGGAAGATTTATCAAAATTATGTCCCAAAGGCTGAAGGGGGCAGATACAACATTGGTTTATCTTTGGAAGGAAAGCAGTTATTAAAGAGAGGCATGTCCTCAGGGATCTCCCCTTTTATTGGCCTTAGGAAATATAGGAGAATGAATGAAGAGCATGAAAAATTTCCAGCAGGGTCTAGAAGCCAGAAAAAAATGCATATGTTGATTATCAGTGAGCCTCTCCCATTCCATCCTGCCCTCCTCCCCTTGGTCCAAAACCCTGCATAGCCTCAGCTCATGTAGTTTTTTCTTATTTGTGTGTCAACTACAAATATCTTGCACACTTTACATAAACCATATTTTTAAATACACCAGAGTGGTTCAAATAACCTTTATTGGAGATAGCTAAAAGGTCTCACTAGCAGTCTAAGCTCTGCTGTTAACTGGATCTTAGACATGTTCTTTTCATCTATAAAACAAAGTTGTTGGGTAGAATGACTACCCAGACTGCTTCTAACGTGGACACACTATGATTCTAATTTACGAATAAATAATGTGATGTAATATAAAGATAGCCTTCCTTTTGCTATGTTTTCAGACATAATAGGAAAAATCATCAATAACCTAATTTAAAATTTTAAGTTTCTACATCTCTATTTTGGAAGCTATTTCAAGTTTTCCACACTCTCCCCCAAATTTTTTTCCCCAACCCTATTCCCCAAATTTTTCTTCTTTAGATACTGGAGTGGAAGAAAGTCATGCAGGCTGGAATCTTACAGAGTTGTTCAAAGATAGTTTTGCTCAAGGTAGCAAATACAAATACTGGACGTTCACATTATTCTGAATTTCAGATAAACAACAAAAAAATTTAATATAGGTATATACCATGAAATATTTGTGATATACTAAAAAAATTATCCCTTGCTTACATGAAATTCAACTTTAAGCATTTTATATTTTATCTGGCAATTCTATTTGAGGATCAATTAAAAGAGCTTACAAAAATGCTGTGCTTAGAAAATGCTAGTTTCCTTTTACTCATTTAGTATCCCTTCCAGAATGACCCGGTAGTATATTTTCTAATCTGTAAGACATTACAGAGTATAAAACACACCCTTATTTCTTTAAGAAAATATTTATGGCAGAGAATCTAACTACTATCTATCATATATTCATGGGAAATGAATTTTAAAATGATTTTATAGGGAAAATACATAACTCTGCTCATGTAAATACAATATGCTGTAGATTATATATAAAAAAACAATTCTGAATTGGAAATAATAACCAACTAGCGCTGAGAAATTATAAAATAACATAGCTAAAAGATATATACCATCATCAGTGGATGCAAAATGCAATAGAAGAAATACCTCAAGTATGTTAGTAAGTTGGGTCTATCTCTTCTGTGCATTATTGTAAAAACAAATGCCAGTACAGTCATTCATAGAATATTGGTACCTAAAAATCAAGGTGTAATATTTAAAAAAATGATATTAGCATGAATTTCCATTCTGTACTTGCAGGCTGTGCAAATCAAAAAACAAGGACAGCAACAAAAAACATGAATTTTGAATGAATTCCCACCCAGGGAATGTAGACAAATTGTGTGTAGATTATATACAGACAAAAAAAATTTCAGTAAAAACATTGAAGAAAAAAAAAATCTGTAATGAGATTCCAATGTTACGCTCATGCATGCAGAAAAAATATTATCCTGACAATTACTATAGAACAAATAACAGAGGAGAAAATAAATGAAACCTTGAAAAAAAAAATGAACTTAAGAACTCACTAGAGCTTCTATTACTGTTTGGAGCCATTAAGCATTGTGGCAGTAATAATTATAAATCAAACCTGTACAAGAAAGTACTCAAATCCTACCTACGGTTTTCTAGGTATCCCAGATCTTGATATTTTTAAGCAAACCTCCCTGAGATGTGAGGTTTCTGTGTTTATGATGTTTTTAGTTTGCTCTTTTGGCCATTATGAAGTAGCAACCTTGGTACTGCCTTGAAATTCACTATCTATAGCTTCTTTCAGACGTGGGAACAACTAATGGCTTTCAACGTGCAATATGGGTTGCCTAAACCTATAATAATGGTAAAATAAGTTGCTTTCAGGAAAAAGCTAGCAAATATGACAGTACTTTATAAGTTAATGAAGAAAAAAATATAAAATTATAATAATAATTACTAAGCATGAGAAACAAAGTTTTAAAAATTCAGCCTTGATTAAAATTAAGAGGCCCAGATCCATTTTCAAAGACCAAGCAAAAAGGGTGACTTTAAAGCTGAGAGGCAATACATTTATAATTGGCACAGAGATTAAGGAACATCAGCCATGTTCCATGTCAGCATCATGGATCAGAAAACAGTGGTAGAAGTTAGAAGTGAAAGAACCCGAGAGTCCAGTAGGATACAGAATTGGACTGAGAAATAATCTCCTCTGCTATGAAAGACTTGTAGACATCACCACCTTCTCTCCTTCTACCCTAGGTCCTGGAAAGGGACTTGGCTCACATTAGACACCCAAGGAGCATTAGTGAAATAAATGAACAAACAAAATGAAATTTAATTCCCTAGTGTCCATGGAAACACAGAGTGAAGACATAGAATTTCCCTATTGGGGGGAGAGAGATCCAAGATGGCCGATTAACAACAGCTCAGTATTGTAGCTCCCAGTGAAAGTGCAGAGAGCTAGTGGACGCCGCACTTTCAGATGAATTTTTGTTGCCCACAGACTGGGAGATTCCCGGCGGAGGAGCCACACGGGTCACCAGCACGACTTTTTGTGGCCGGCGCGGCTATTTTGCCGGTGCCCTGGCACCATGCTTCTTAGCATGGAGTATACGAGACGGGGTGCCCTTTGAGTCTGGCTCGGCTGGTCCCATCCCCACAAGGAGAACAGCAATTGGAAACGCTGAGGACTGAGAGTTTCACAGTAAGCACAGCTGAACCGGGAAGGTCCAGCTGTGTGGGGAACGGGCATCTGCCAAAGGAAAACTAAGAAACAGAAAAAACTTCATCACCAGGCAGAGAGATCCAAAATGGCCGATTAACAACAGCTCAGGATTGTAGCTCCCAGTGAAAGCACAGAGGGCGAGTGGACGCCGCAATTTCAGATGAATTTCTGTGGCCCACAAACTGGGAGATTCCTGGCAGAGGAGCCACACGTATTGCCAGCGCAACTCTTTTGGCCGGCACAGCTGTTTTGCCGGCGCCCCAGCGCAGTGCAGTGCTTCTCAGTGCAGAGTATACGCGACTGGGTGCCCTTTGAGTCGGGCTCGGCTGGTCCCACCCCCACAAGGAGAACAGCAATTGGAAGCGCTGAGGACCGAGAGTTTCACAGTAAGCATAGCTGAACCCGGGAAGGCCAAGCTCTGTGGGGAAGGGGCGTCTGCCAAAGGAAAACTAAGAAACAGAAAAAACTTCATCACCAACAAGCCGGACGTTCACGCAGACCCAATCTGAAAGTAGGCAATTACAAAGACGACAGGTGGATAAATCCACAAAAATGGGAAGAAACCAGTGCAAAAAGGCTGAGAACACCCGAAATCAGAATGCCTCTCCTCCTACAGGGGATCGCAGCTCGTCATCAGCAAGAGAACAAGGCATGACGGAGAATGAGTGTGACGAACTGACAGAATCAGGCTTCAGAAGGTGGATAATAAGAAACTTCTGTGAGCT
>CAUYLG010026849.1:0-16171 GCA_963573385.1 Cacajao melanocephalus
TCAGCCTTTTTGCACTGGTTTCTTCCCATTTTTGTGGATTTATCCACCTGTCGTCTTTGTAATTGCCGACTTTCAGATTGGGTCTGAGTGAACGTCCGGCTTGTTGGTGATGAAGTTTTTTCTGTTTCTTAGTTTTCCTTTGGCTGATGCCCCTTCCCCACAGAGCTTGGCCTTCCCGAGTTCAGCTGTGGTTACTGTGAAACCAGAATCAGTTAGTGTTACAGTAGCTGCCAAATGATGATTTCTTAATTCATCATTCCTTCTACATTCATTAGTTAGCTTTCTACTATCAGGAAGAGCTTTCCTTTCTTTCCTATTCATCGTATTTCAGTGAGGGCTCGTGATTCTCATTTTATGCAATAATTTGTAATTCTTTACTATTATTACTTATTTTGCTGCTCAGAAAGTCTCATACTTAGCCAGTAGGAGCCCCTTCAAAGTGGCTTCTTTTTCATAAATCCCCATTGTTTGTTTGTTTGTTTGTTTTAGAAAAGTGATTTATTTAATGATAGAAACAGGAGGAGAGAGAAACAGCTAACTCTCACACTGAATGAGAGAATCCAGAAAGTTGGAATCCAGGAGAGTAAAGCAGCTTCCACACTGAATGGAAGGGAATAGAGAGAGATGGAGTTTAGGAGGGGAAGACAGGCTTCCACGAGAGAGTGTGGAAGGGGACTCCAGAGGGGAAATCCAGGAGAGAGAAAAATAGCTTCCACGAAGGAAGTGTTCGTGGAAGGGGACCCAGATATGGAGTCCCATAAATCCCCATTATTTTGGGGGCATGCTTTTAATTTCCATCAGCACACAATTTTTCAGACTCAGCTTATGCTTTCCCTGTCCCAGCCCTGGAATTACCCATTTCTCCAAGAAACTCTGCTTCCATTGAGTGGCAAATGGTGTTTAGAAATCAGTGTCTAAGAACTAGGCATGCGCATTGCTATTGGGGTATTGTTTCTTAAGGCCCCTTTGGCAGATACAGCTAGGATATACATAATGTACACACACATGGACACGCAAACGCACACACAACCTTCTATATCTACTATGGGCTGAATGTTTGTGTCTGTCCTGAAGTTCATATATGGAAATCCTAATGCCCAGTGTCATGGGATTTGGAGGTGCAGCCTTTGAGAGGTAATTAGGTTATGAGGAAGCAGCCCTCATCAATGGAATTAGTGCCCTTCTAAGAAGAGAAATGAACTGTATCCACCGTGTGAAGATAGATTAGGTGGTGATCATCTAGAAGCCAGAAAGAGGACCCTAACAGATGCTGAATTGGCTGACACCTTGATCTTCAACTTTCTAGCTTTCAGAACTGTAAGGAACAAATTTGTGTTGTTTAAGCCACCCAGTGTATAGTATTTGTAATGCCAACACAGGCAGAATAAGACAGTATCTAATACAAGTATTAAAAACCTTGAGTTCACACTGACACCTCCAATTCCTTTTTTTATTGTCTTATTTTATTTTACTTTTAAGTTCCAGGATACATGTGCAGAATGAGCAGATTTGTTACATCTGTAGACATGTGCCATGGTGGTTTGCTGCACCTGTCAACCCATCACCTAGGTATTAAGCCCCACATGCATTAGCTGTTTGTCCTGATGCTCTTCTCCCCTTCCCCTCACTGACGGGCCCCGGTATGACACCTCCACTTGTAATCCAACACCATGAGATTCAGTCTATCCTTCAGTGTTTTCCTTATTTGTAACTCCCTGCTCCAGCAATGAAAAATCTGGTTCCCATATTGATTATTTATCCAGATATGTTTACTTTTATGCCATTCTGTTTTTAAAAATTATTAACTTATGCCTCTTTATAGTTAAGAATTTTTACTGTCTTTCCCAAGAGAGTTTATCATTCAAAAAACCTTGTTCATAAGTTATTTGGGTTGCTTCCTGTTCACCCATTCCCACTTCAGTATGGTTATATAATTAACTTGAAATACAGTTCAGGTTACTTTTTTCTGTTTGTATGCAGTTTTGGGGTCTTTCCTCCATCTCTTTTGTTTTTATTTTTTTAGTCTATAGTTCATCCACCCTATAATTATTTTTTTCACAAATGAACAGATGCATGTGTATTGTTTTTTATTCCTTGTTTGTTACATATGGCCTAGATAGTCTTTGCTTTGGATTTTTCACTTGACATTATATTCTGGAAATCCATAATATATAAGTTCTTAGAGATCTTCCTCATCCTTTTATTTATTAATATTTTTCTCAGTACACCGTAGGTTTATGTATTTATGGAGTGCCTGGGCTTTTTTGACACAGATGTACAGTGCGTAATACATCAGGGTAAATGGGGTATCCTTCACCTCAAGCACTTATCCTTTCTGTGTGTTATGAAACAATCCAGTTATACTTTTTTAGTTATTTTTAAATGTACAATATAGTTATTTTTTACTATAGTCACTCTGTTTTGCTAGCAAATACTAGATTGTATTCATTCTATTTTTTAGAACCCTTTAACCGTCCCCACTTGCCCCTACCCCCCGTTTCCCTTCCCAGCCTCTAGTAGTAATCATCATTCTACTCTCTATCTCCATGAGTTTAATTGTTAGCTCTCACAATGTTTGTCTTTCTGTGCCTGACTTATTTCAGTTAACATAATGACCTCCATTTCCATCTATCTTGTGGCAAATGACAGGATCATTCTTTTTTATGGCTGAATGGTACTCCATTTTATATATGTACCACATTTTCTTTATCCATTCATCTGTTGATGGACACTTAGGTTGCTCCCAAATCTTGGCTATTGTGAATAGTACTGCAGTAAACATGGGAGTGCAGGTATCTCTTAGATATACTGATTTCCTTTTGTTTGGGTATGTACCTAGCAGTGGGATTACTGGATCGTATGGTAGTTCTCTTTTTTTAGTTTTTTTGAGGAGCCTCCAAACTGTTCTCCATAGTAGTTGTACTAACATACATTCCCACTAACAGTGTACAAGGATTCCTTTTTCTCCACATCCTTGCCAGCATTTATTGCCTGTCTTTTGGATAAAACCCGTTTTAACTGGGGTGAGATTATATCTCATTGTATTTAATTGTTTGGATTTGCATTTCTCTGATGATATTGAGCATCTTTTCATATACTTGTTTGCCTTTTTTATGTCTTCTTTTGAGAAATGGCTATTCAGATCTTCTGCCCATTTTTGAATCAAATTATTAGAATTTTTTCTGTTATATTGTTTGAGTTCTTTATATATTCTGGTTATTAATCCCTTGTCAGATAGATACTTTGCAAATATTTTCTCCTTTTCTGTGGGTTGTCACTTCACTTTGTTGACCATTTACATTGCTGTGCTGTGCTTTTTAACTTAATGTGATCCCATTTGTTCATTTTTTTCTTTGGTTGCCTGTGCTTGTAAGGTATTACTCTAAAAATCTGCCCAGTCCAATGTCCTCAAGAGTTTCCCCAGTGTTTTCTTGTAAAAGTTTCATAATTTGAGGTCTTAGGTTTAAGTCTTTAATTCTTTTTGATTTAATTTTTTTATATGGCAAGATTTAGGGGTCTAGTTTTATTCTTCTACATATAGATAACCGGTTATCTCAGTACCATTTATTGAAGAGACTGGCCTTTCCATAATGTATGTTATTTACCTTTGTTTAAAATGAGTTCACTGTAGATGTATGATTTGTTTCTGGGTTCAGTATACTGTTCTGTTGGTCTGTGTGTCAATTTTTTATTCCAGTCCATACTGTTTTGGTTATTATAGCTCTGTATTATTATTTGAAGTCAGATAATGTGATTCTTTCACTTTTGTTCAATTTACGCAGGACGTCTTTGACTGTTCTGGGTCTTTTATTTTTCCATATGAATTTTAGAATTGTTTGTTCTGTTTCTATAAAGAATGTCATTGGCATATTGACAGGGGTTGCTTTGAACCTATAGATTGATTTGAGTAGTATGGTCATGATTATTGAAAATAATGATTCTTTTAATACATGGACATGGAATAGCTTTTCATTGTTTTATGTCTTTTTCAATTTCTTTCATCAGTGTTTTGCAGTTTTTGTTGTAGAGATCTTTCACTTCTTTGATTAATTCCCAACTATTTAATTTCATTTGTAGCTATTGTAAATGGGATTACTTTCTTGACTTCTTTTTCAGATTGTTCTCTGTTGACACATAGAAATGTTACTGATTTTTGTATGTTGATTTTGTATCCTGCAACTTTATTGAATTTGACTTTATCAGTTCTAATAGTTTTTTTTGGTAGAGTCTTTAGGTCTTTCCAAATATAAGATCATATCATCTGCAAACAAGGATAATTTGATGTCTTCTTTTCCAATTTGCATACCCCTTATTTCTTTCTCTTGTCTGCTTGCTCCAGCTAGGACTTTCATTACTGCGTCAAATAATAGTGGTTAAAGTGGGCACCCTTGTCTTGTTCTAGATCTTAGAGGAAAGGATTTCAGTTTCTCCCCATTCAGTATGATACTAGCTGTGGGTTTGTCATATATGGTTTTTATTATGTTGAGGTATGTTCCTTCCCAGTTTTTAGGCGAGGGCGATGGGGAGGCGTTCATCATGAAGGGATGTTGGACTTTGTCAAATGCTTTTTCAGCATGAACTGAAATGATCATATGGTTTTTGTCCTTCATTTTGTTGATAAAATGTATCACATTAATTGATTCGTATACGTTGAACCATCCTTGAATCCTTGGGATAAATCTCCCTTGGTCGTGATGAGTGATTTTTCTAATGTATTGTTGAATTCGATTTGCCAGTATTTTATTGAGGATTTTTTGTGTCACTGTTCATCAGGAATATTGGCCTGTAGTTTTCTTTTTTTTGATGTCTTTTGTTTTGGTATCAGGGTAATACTGGCATCATAGAATGAGTTTAGAAATACTCCCTCCTCTGTTTTTCATAATAGTTTCAAAGGATTGGTATTAGTTCTTTAAATGTTTGGTAGAATTCAGCAAATGAAGCCATTGGGTCCTGGGCCTTTCTTTGGTGGGAGGCTTTTTATTCCAGCTTAAATCTCATTACATGTTATTGGTCTGTTCAGGTTTTGCATTTCTTCATGGTTCAATCTTAATAGGTTGTTTGTGTCTATAAATTAATCCATTTCTTCTAGGTTTTTCAATTTATTGGCATATAGTTGCTCATGGTAGCCTCTCTCTTGATCTTTGAATTTCTGCTATATCAGTTTTTAATATCTCCCCTTTCATATCTGATTTTGAGTTTTCTTTCTTTTCTTCTCAGTAGCTAAAGGTTTTTCAGTTTTGTTTCTCTTTTTTAAAAAATCAATTTTTTGTTTCATTTACCAATTTTTCATTTCATTGATCTTTTGTATTTTTGCCGTTTCAGTTTTATTTTTTTCTGCTCTAATCTTTACTGTTTTTCTGCTGCTTACTTTGGGTTTGGTTTGCTCTTGCTTTTCTGGTTCTTTAAGATGCATTGTTAGGTTGTTTTTTGAAGTTTTTCTGCTTTTTTGATGTAGGTGCTTATAGCTATAAATTTCCCTCTTATAACTGCTTTCACTGTATCCCATAGGTTTGGTATGTTGTGTTTCCATTATCATTTGTTTCCAGAAATTTTTCAGTTTCTTTCTTAATCTCTTAATCGACCCACAGGTCATTCAGGAAGATATTGTTTAATTTCTAAGTGTTTGTGTAATTTCCAAACTTCCTCTTACTTTTGATTTCTAGTTTTATTCCATTGGGATCAGAAAAGATACTTAGTATTATTTCAATTTTAAAAAATATGTTAAGACTTATTTTTTGGCCTAACATATGGTCTATCCTTGAGAATGTTGCATGTGCTGAGGAGAAGAATTTGCATTCCACAGCCATTGGATGAATTTTTCTGTAAATATTTATTAGGTCCATTTGGTCTATACAGCACATTAAATCCAATTGATTTAAGTCTCTGTTGATTTTCTGTCTGGATGAAATGTCCAGTGTCAAAAGTGGGGTGTTTAAGTCTTCAGCTATTATTGTGTTGGCATCTGTCTCTCTTTAGCTTTAATATTTGCTTTAAATATCAGGGTACTCCAGTGTTAGGTGCACATATATTTATAATTGTTTTATCCTCTTGCTGAAGTAACTCCTTTATCATTATATAAAGACCTTTTTTCTTGAAATCTATTTTGTCTGATGTAAGTATAACTACTCCTAGTTTTTTGGTTTCCATTTGCATAGAACATCATCTTCATCCCTTTATTTTCAGTGTTTGTGTGTATTTTCAGGCAAAGTGTGTTTCTTGTAAGCAACAGATCATTGGGTTTTATTTTTTAAATCCATTCAGCCATTCTCTCTTTCAATTGAGGAGTTAGTCCATTTACATTCAGTGGTTTTTATTTTTTATTCATTTGTTATTGTTATTTTTGAGACTGAGACAGTCTTGCTGTCACCCAGGCTGGAATGTAGTGGTGCAATTTCAGCTCACTGCAACCTCTGCCTCCTGGGTGTAAATGATTCTGCTGCCTCAGCCTCCCGAGTAGCTGGAACTCCAAGCACACACCACCACACCTGGCTAATTTTGTGTTTTTAGTAGAAACAAGAGTTTCACCATGCTGGCCAGGCTGGTCTCAAACTCCTGATCTCAGATGATCTGCCCACCTCAGCCTCCCAAAGTGTTGAGATTATAGTGTGAGCCACCGTGCCTGGCCTCAGTGGTCCTATTGAGAAGTAGGTACTTACTCCTTCCACTTTGTTATTTGTTTTCTTGCTGTTTTGCAGGCTTCTTGTCTTTCTTTCCTTCCTTCCTGTTTTCTTTTTAGTGAAGGTGATTTTCTCTAGTAGTATGTTTTAGTTTCTTGCTTTTTATTTTTTGTATATCCATTGTATGTGTTTATATTTGAAGTTACCATGAGGCTTGCAAGTAATAGCTTATAACTCATTATTTTAAATTAATGACAACTTGAAACTGACTGCATAAACATACAAGCAAAAAAAATTAATAACAACTGTACATGTTAACTTTATATCCCCATTTTTTAGCTTTTTATTCTTTATATTTTAATTTACTGTCCATTTCTTGAAAAGTTGTTGTAGTTATTATTCTTGATTGGTTCATCTTTTTGTCTTTCTACTTAAGATATTAGTAGCTTACATACCACTATTACAGTGTTATGATAGTTCTGTGGTTTTCTGTTTACTTACTATCACCAGTGAGTTTTGGACCTTCAGATAATTTCTCATGGCTCAATAACATTATTTTCTTTCAGATTGAAGAATTCCTTTTAGTATTTCTGTGGGACAGATCTGATATTGATGAAATATCTCAGCTTTTGTTTGTCTGGAAAAGTCTGTGTTTCTTCTCTGTGTTCAAAGAATATATTTTCACTAGATATATTGTTTTAGAATAATTTTGTTTTTTCCTTTAGCACTTTAAACATATCATGCTAATCTCTCTTGGCTTGTAAGATTTCCACTGAGAAGTCTGCTTCCAAATGTATTGGAGCTCCATTGTATGTTATTTGTTTCTTTTATCTTGGTGGTTTTATAATCCTTTTTTTTATCCTTGATCTTTGAGAGTTTGATTATTAAATGTCTTAAGGTAGTCATATTTGGATTAAATCTGTTTAGTATTCTGTAACCTGCTTGTAGTTGAGTGTTCATATCATTCTCTGGGTTTGGGAAGTTCTCTGTTTTTGTCCCTTTTAATAAACTTTTATCCCAAACTATCTCCTCTTTAAGGCCAAGAACTCTAGATTTGCCCATTTGATGCTGTTTTCTAACTCTTATATGTGTGCTTTATTCTTTTTTCCTTCTTTTTTCTTTTGTCTTCTCCGACTGTATTTTCAAATAGACTGTCTTCAGTCTCATTAATTCTTTCTTCTGTTTGATCCATTCTGTTATTAAAGAACTCAGATGCATTCTTCAGTATATTAGTTGCATTTTTCAGCTCCAGAATTTCTGCTTGATTCTTTTTAGTTATTTTCATCTCTTTGTTAAATTTATCTGATAGGATTCTGAATTTCTTCTCTGTGTTACCTCTAATTTCATTGAGCTTCTTCAAAACAGCCGTTTTGAATTCTGTCAGAAAGGTCACATATCTCTGTCTCTCTGGGATTCGTCATTGGTGCCTTATTTAATTCATTTGGTGAGTCATGTTTTCCTGGATGGTCTTGATGTTTGTCGATGTTCATCGGTGTGTGGGCATTGAAGAGTCAGGTATTTGTTGTAGTCTTTGCAGTTTGGGTTTGTTTGTCTTCTCCCCCTAAGCATTACCTTTCCTGTGTGTACTTCTACATCATTTCTTTCTACTCACTACTGTGATCTACCAATATACTTTTTAAATATTTTCATACTTAGGGTGAACTTTTTCTTTCTGGCATGGTTTTAGATCAGTCTTAGGTTCACAGCAAGTTCCCATCTTTTCTCTTTCACAGTTTTTCCCAAACTACCCTTGCTTTTTATGAAAACCTGCAATGGGAGAATGGGAGAAAGGTGCTGGGATTTGCTGTGTATTTTTCTACTTAGAGATAATTTGAGGCTCCGTGCGGTGGCTCATGCCTATAATCTGAGCACTTTGAGAGGCCAAGGCAGACAGATCACTTGAGGCTAGGAGTTTGAGATCAGACTGGCCAACGTGGCAATACCTTGTCTCTCCTAAAAACACAAAAATTAGTCGGGTGTGGTGGTGCATGCCTATAATCCCAGTTACTTAGGTGGCTGAGGCACAATAATTACTTATACCCAGGAAGTGAAGGTTGCAGTGAGCTGAGATCACACCACTGCACTCCAGCCTGGGTAATAGAGCAAGACTGTATCAAAAATTAAAATTAAAAATGAAAATAATAGATAATTTGAAGTTTGGGTGTTCTCCGTCTTCTGATAATACAGAAGCTGTTGGTTTTATGAGGTTTTATTGACCTTTCTTATTGTTCCTTATTGGTTTTTTTTGGAAGATATGTTGGGAAATAATAGACTAGAATTACTTGAGTTGGAGAGTTTGTCTTTAAAGATTAGCAGGTCTCTTGTTGCTATTTCATTGTCACTTTCATGGCACTATTTGTGTTTCTTTAATACAATGGATTCTGCTATTTTATTTCACATTTTTTTATAAAAAGTGTTTTGTTTATAGCATCTGTTAGTTTAAAAGTGTCCATCCAGGCATGATGGTGTGCATCTGTAGTCCCAGCTACTTGGAAGTCAGAGGCTGGAATGTTGCCTGAGCCCAAAAGTTCAAGGCCAGCCTAGGCAACATAGTGAGACTCTGTCTCTTTAAAAAAAAAATGTGTTCAGTGGAAAGCTTCATTTAGTAAAATGAGTAACAATTTCAAAAAATACTTAAGGTAGTCTTTCTGGCAGGATATTCAGTGAGATGTTAAGTTAGAAAAGGAAAGTGGAAGTGATTATAATACATACAGACTTCCATTTTTGTTCCATTCCTTGTGCAATGAAATAAGTTTAATTAATTGATATCTGTTGTCTTTTAACTTTGCTGTTTTTATATTAATTTAATTTTAACATTTCTGTTTTTATTATGCTTAATGTTTCGTTGTGTTTGTCTTGACATATGAAAGAGAAACCTACAATAATGTTCAAATATAGTATCTTAAAATCAGTTAGATCTTGGTAAATCTTAATAGTGGAACTTAGGGTTGATGATTCCAGAAACAAATTTTGGAAACTCAAGAATAAGATGAATAATTAAGAAGCATGTATTTTATGAGTGTACAATTATCAATTATAATGATTCTATTGTTGTTACAGTTGGTAGTATCTTTACTTCTCTGCCTTCTGGACTGGATCATGGCCTTACCTCTAAAGACACTGCTCCAACCATTTCATGCTACAGGAACAGAAAGTGATAAAACAGAAAAATCAGTTCTCAATTGCATTTATAAGGTAAACTTTGTTGCTTTATTATTTATTTGGTAACCAAGAGTTTTTAAAACTTAAAGAAATAACATTTCTCAGTATAACATTTTTATTGTTTTACAGCTAGAAAATTTTTAAGAACACACATTTAGCTTATAGTGCCTAAGGGTAATTTAAAAGTACTTCCTACAAGACACTGTTGTTTCATTGCAAAATTTTGAGAGGAATCAGATCATTGTTACACATGAGTATCATTAAATTTCATTCATTCTTTTTAAGAGATATTAAATTTTACCTTGATTTTTTTTCTTTTTTTGAATTGGAGTTTCACTCCTGTCATCCATGCTGGAGTGCAGTGGTGCAATCTCGGCTCACTGCAACCTCTGCCTCCTGGGTTTATGCAAATCTCCTGCCTCAGCTTCCCGAGTAGCTGGATTACAGGTGCCCACCACCCCATCTGGCTAATTTTTGTATTTTTAGTAGACAGGGGGTTTCACCATGTTGGCCAGGCTAGTCTCAAACTTCTGACCTCAGGTGGTCCACCCACCTTGGCCTCCACAGATGTGAGCCACCATGCCTGGCCTGATGTTTTAAAATATTTAACATTTTTGCCAAGCTCTTGTGTTACCAATTGACTTTTATCCGCCTTTAACTTTTATTTATTTATTTTTTTAAAGTAAAACTAGGTGGTTTTTTCCCCCTGTATTTTCAGGTTTTACATGGGTGTGTTTATGGAGCTCAGTGTTTTAGCAATCCAAGGTATTTTCCCATGAGCCTCTCTGATTTGGCATCTGTAGATTATGATCCTTTTATGCATTTGGAAAGTCTGAAAGAGCCTGAACCTCTGCACTCTCCTGACTCAGAACGATCTTCTAAACTCCAGCCAGTAACAGAAGGTAACATGAATTCTCTTCAGGACAATATTGTTGCTTGGGTTCTCTCAAGGTATAACTTGAGGCCATGGGTGGAAATATTAGAGAAGGAGAGCGTGTCTTACTTTGTAGTTGTTTAACCATGTATGTATAGCACAAGTTCATTATTAAAGAAATAACTTCACATGCACAATTACTAATATTACATGTTAACATTCCTTTTATTCCTAATCTGAATTGCATGGGACCAGAAGTGTTAAAGATTTTGGCTTTTTTCGCATTTTGAAATATTTGTATTATACTTACCAGCTGAGCATCCCTAATCTGAAAATCCAAAATATGAAATGCTCCAATGAGCATTTCCTTTGAGCATCATATCAACACTCAAAATTTTTGGATTTCAGATTTTCATATTAGGGATACTCAACATGTAATTCTGGCTAAATTATTCTTAGAAGTTCTTTTTGATATTTTATATATCATGGAATTTATATAGAATAAAAAATTTAGCTTTGGAGTCTGACTTGAATTTTGACTCTCAATGACTGTTTTTTTTATTTGTAAAATGCAGATATTAGTTTCCTCTAAGGTTGTCTTAAGTACTGAGTGAGATAATATATGTAAAGCCCTTTGCACAATCCTTACTTAGTATACAGATAACTCAATAACATTTTTAAGCCACACTGTTTCTACATTCAGAGCATTCTGTCCCTGATAGAAGAGAAAGATACAATAAAAGCAAATAATATAATAATATTATAGGAGTAGAAAAATAGAAGTATATACAAGATTAGAGATAAACTAGAGGAACCCAGCAATTGATGAAGGGTTTTAAGAAAGGGAGATACATACAATTTATATTAAGAGCACTTTTGACAATAGTAATTTATAGGAGTTGGTAAATTATGGCCCATGCCTACCACCTGTGTTTACAAATAGTTTTATTGTGATACATCCATATTGTCATTATGGCTACTTTTGTATAACAACAGCAGTATTGAGTAACAGTAGAGATCACATGGCTCACAAAACCAAAAATATTTATTATCTGGCCCTTTATAGAAAAAGTTTGCTGACTCCTGATATATTAGATTGATTTGGGCAGTTAACCCAGAGGCAGAGAGACCAATTCTGAGGCTGTTGCAATAGGGTAAGCAAGAGTTGCTGAAGGCTTAAACTAAATTTTTTGTTGAGTCACTAAAGAATGGTAGTAGGAATGGAATGACAAGATGAACTTGATACATATTTAGGACGTAAAGTCAAAAGGCTTTTGTAAAGAGAAGAGAAATCTAAAGTAGGTTTCTGACTTGGAGATTGGTTAGATTTTCCCCGAACTAGAATAATTTTAGTAAAGAATACTAGAGAAAGTACAGATTTCAGAGGGAAAATTAGTAGGACAGTTGGAAATGGTTTAGTTTGGGGGACCTATTAGATATTCACATGGAAACATCTAATGGACAGTTAGTTGTATATACAAATCTAGATCTTAGCAGAGAGATCTTTGTTAGGAATGTATTTTACATGTGTGGGTTCTGAGAAGAAAACGTTAAAAAGGAAGGAAAACTAGGAGAGAGTAATTTCTCAGAAACCAAAAGAGGTGAAAGCTTTTAAAAGTTTAGCCAACAGTGTTAAACGATAGAGAGGTCAAGTACAGAAGTACTGACAAATATATCTGCTTTAGTTTCACCAGAGAAGTAAGCAGAATCAGTGGCTGTGGTTTGAGGAGCAAGCAGGAAATAAGACAGTGGAATCATCCATGGAAAGTATTCTCTAAAGAAGCTTGACTTTAAAAGTAAATAAAGGAAACAAAAATGCAACAAGATAGTAGGCAAGCTAAGGATGATTTAGGGTTAAACAAATTTTAGGGATAAAGAGAGTTGAACTTATTTATAAGCTGAGAAGTAAGTGGGAAGGGTATCATTAATAGAGTGAAGTCCCTGAGAGGATGAGCTAGAAAGTATAGGTGGTAGTATTAGCACTTCTTCTGAGACCAGAAAGAGGAGGAGGATTTAAGTAATTAAGATAATTGACAGACGTTACTGAAGGCCCAATAGAAAACAAAACCCACAGAGTTTTGATTGCACCTATCAACAGTTAGTAAGATGAGTGTGAAATGTAAAGGAGCTGTGGATTGCAGAATACTGGTATATGGCTTAGCCATAGAACCTAGGCTTGATAAGGATCAAACTGTCAGGAAGTGGCTAGTAAGTTGGGAGAAAATAGAGTGACCTTGTGAGTCAGAAAGTAGATATGGTTGCTAATAAGAAGTTAGAACAGTGGTTGTCAGCCTTGGCTGCATATTAGAATACTGATATTCCAGTCCTATCCATAGAGATTTTGGTATATTAATCAGGGATTTGCTGAGATTGTTTAAAGCTTTGTATGTGACTAATATGCAGACACAGTTGAGAACCACTGAGAGCATCATTGGTATATTAGGACAATTATTTTTAAAACATTTTTTTAGGTAGCAGAACCTTTTCATATAAATTTTATAAGGAAGCTCAATTTGGAAAACTTTTAAAAATAGAACCACAGAAGAGTGGAGTCGTGGGGTCCTACCAGCTTCTTTCCTGTCCATCTCTAAGGACCTTCTCCAACAACTCTACAAAACACAATTGGGAAGTCACTACACTAGGAGGTTGAGGTCAAAGAGTGGACTAGTAAGGAAAAGTTTGATTTTTAAAGATAGAATAGTTACAAATGAATAAAACATCTAAGATGTGTCCATGATAATGGATTGATGCATACAATGAAAGTGAAAATATGAACTTAGAGGTCCAGGAAGTGGAGCTAGGGTTTTGGGTTGACCATGAGGTACAGATAGTGTGTCTAGAACATAAATACACGATTGAAATAGGAATATAAGATTTACATTGTTTCTCAAATGTAAAAGAGGTATATCAGGCAGTATAATAAAGCAAAAAAAAAGGACAAAATTTATATAAGCAGTTTAAAATTATATTTTTAGATTTGGCACAATGAAATACCATGTTTATTTTACTTAAAAATATGGTTATGCGAAAATACTAGTTTGACCTTTGCATGTTTAAGGTAAAAATGGCAAAGTTTATATTCAAGACAGTATAGAATATGTTTCTTGAAAAAAGCAATAAAGTTTGCTTATGTCAGAGGAAGTTTTAATTTCAGATTTTGTACAAAATTTATGGCACCAATATCAAACAGTCACTGTAAAAGAAGCAAAGGAAAAGATGTAAATAGATTAGCTTAATATTGATATCAAATACATTGCACAGTACTAGTCTCTAAATGTATCAAGTTGTTCCCTTTGGACTTCCTCAAAGGTTTTAAGGACCAGATAAATGTAGGACCTTTTAGGAACAGCTGTGAACTAACAGTACATGATTCTCTGGTCTGTAGTGACTACATGCTCTAGGTGTTTTTTAATGTGAAAATTAGTGATCATTGTACCCTTGTCTAACGCATGCTTCATCATCTTCAAGTACTTTTTTGGCCAAAGAATTCTAAACATTGAGTGTCCTTAATAAGCTCAGTATTGGATTGAACAAGTCTGATTTGAGAACTATTGGCAGGAGTAGCTGTAATTATTAAATTTACTAAAGAATAAAGCAAGGTAGTGAAGTTGGCTTTTTGTCAAATGGCAGTAGTCTTATTAGCAAAAAGTCATCATTTGCCGGGTCAGAGTGAAAGGAGGCTCCAAAGGATTCATTCTGTCCTAATTATAATTTCACCTATACTTATGCAAAGCTAATATTTAAAGCATTTGCCAAAATTAACTTCCTCTGCATGTTCTATTACAGTGCAGTGAAATTGCAGCAGCTTTTTGTGTCTTGCTGCTTTTGTATGCCATAATAATCTGTAATTATGGGTTTGCTGTAAATGCTGTAGGGTTTGTTTAATCTGACAATCTGAAAAGACAACCCTGAATAGACTTATTTAAATGAATGCTAGTTACACAAAGCCTTAGAAGCATCGATATCTCCATTTTACATTTTCTCACAAAACTGGTTATTTTAGAATTTTATTTTATATATCTAAACTAGAGAGTTTCACGTCTTTATATCTTAGTAGATAAGTAGGAGATATGTATGTTCTATAGTTTATAGCTCAAAAATAAGTATAAATAAATTTATTGCCCAATTAACAATTTGAGAGATTTTTATCCTTTGGTATATAGACATATATCCTGAATTTAGAGAAGCAGCTTAGGGCAGAAAATGCTTTTACCTACATCTGAGATTTAAATTTATTCTCTGCATGTTTTCAATGTTGGTAAGTATGACAGACCTGTGAACAAGCTCATTTAAACTGCATTCTCATGGTCTCTTCCTTTGGGAAGAAGATAGATGGGATGGACTGGTACCTGGGCTTGGAGGTTTATAGTTTAGGGAAAGACCTGGCTCATTCTTGGAGTTTATTTATAAGTAAGTTTGAAAAAGAAACTCATAAGACCTATGTTACTTACAATGCTCTTTAAATTGAATAATTTTTATTGTTTCTGTTATATCCAGTTTTGCATGTAAGAGTTTTTAATTCGACTTTGTAAATAAGTGTATGCAATTCTTACAGAAAAATATAGTTTAAGGAATTTTATGTATTTATGAACATGAATCACAGCACAAACCAAAGCCGGAGATTCTTTTCTTTTCTGTGATTGTTTCTCTTAAATTATACTCTTTCCCTTCTTCAGAATGTAAGCTTTTATGTTATGCAAAGAGGATTTAATGCTTAGAATGAGTCATCTATTTAAGTATATCACTCAGAAGGTAAAGAAAAGAAAATTTTTTTTCTATATCAAAAATTTTTAAATGATTAATTTTAATTTTTTTATCATTTAAAATATGATTTAGTCTTGAGTTTTTCCCATTGATCTTGCTTTTTATTTGGCAATTTATGCTAAGTAAGACTTTTTTGAAGTTCTTATACACAGAGAAAAATAAATTTTTAATTCATTATTTCCATATGTCACAGAGAAAAAGGCAGTTTAACAAAAGAGAAAAAAAGTATGGAAATTAGAGCTGTAGTAAAGAGGGAAATGACACTGAGCTGGGAAGCAAAAGACGTGTCCTATGGCAGGCAAATCACTTAACTTTGTGAACCCGTTTGTCCTCATGTCCAAAATGAGGAATCCCAGCTAGATTATCCCGTTATAGTGTGAACATTTATTATATTCAAAGTTACAATTAGGGAAGGGAAAGCAAACACTAGATTCAAGCTAGAAAATACTTTCTACTTTGCTTACATTCTTAAAAATGAAGGATTGAATTAAAGCTAATCATATAGTATTATTAATCTAGTGTTGAATGGCTGGTTATTTAATAGTCATAAAAATAATTTTTAAAAATCTCAATATAATTGGAACTTTTATTTATTTATTTATTTATTTGAAAGAAAGAAAAAGAGAGGAAAGAAAGTGAGAGTGAAAGAAAGAAAAAAAAAGAATGTAAGAGAGAAAGAAAGAGGAAGAGAAGGAGGGAGAGAGAACGGGATTCTTGTTCTATTGCCCAGGCTAGCATGCAGTCTAAAAATGGG
>CAUYLG010026850.1:0-18718 GCA_963573385.1 Cacajao melanocephalus
TGGTTTTAACCTGGGTGGCTGTGTTTGTAGTTTGATTATAACACGACTTTGAACTCATGCCTGGTAAAAAAAACCAAAAATCTTTAAAAAAAAAAAAAAAAAAAAAAAAAAAAAAGCAAGTGACTCAAATGATCAGACACTTGTTCAAGTCACAAAGTCATCAATTGTAGAACCTTGTCTGGAATCCTGCATTTCTCCCTCATTGTTTTATGTTCTGATTGAATTGAGCCTCTAATTTATAATAAAATCGATTATTCCTAAAATCGTGAAGATTGGGCCACTCATTCCCCAGACATCCCACCTTCACTGAAGAATGTCAAACACAAGTCACAGCTGAGCAGCAGGACCTTCGTCAGCATGAGACCACACGGCCAGCCATGGTCTGCACCAAGCCTCCAGGTGGAGAGGATTTGGTGGGAAATATTTCTGCGGCTTTCCGCATACAATGCCTTCTCTTAGCGTGGCCTCCTGAGAGCTGCCCTCCAGCGGCAGCACGGCCAGCCTCTGTAGACTCTGTGCCTCCACGCTCCACCCCACCTTGCCCTTCCACCTGTCCTTCCTTTCTCTCCTCTCTCTGCACCATTTCTCCCTCCCAATCCAGCACACCAGTGTGGCTCTCCTTCCTGTACTCTGGTCTCCTGTTCTCCCTTCCCTCGTCAGATAAATCAGGCTCCGATAGGGTTAGCTTGGGTTAGCTTCTTGGAACTGGTAATTCTGTTGAGTTTTAATTTACCCATTTTGTGGCTTGATTTAATTATGGGAGAATAGAGTCCATTTTAATGAAATAATTATGGAATTAGCCAATGTCTTTTGTAAGGAAAGAGGAGGGAAAGGTGTCTTCCATTCTGTTTGCATTTTTTCTTCTGTATCAAGCTTTGATGTAGCTTTTTTCCAGGCAGAATTTAGGTGCAAATGAAAAGGTTGTCACTCAAGTCAGATTACTGTGCCTTGTTGTTGTCAATGGTTTATTGAGTTTTATAGCTCTATTTTCTTTTCTTGATAAAGTTCTCCTACTTTTGCTTGAAAACCATGTTTTTCTGAACGATTTGGTGGTTTCTTTATTGCTTGTGTTTAAATTAATATAAGCAGCAAAGCAATCAGTAGAATCTTCAAGTTTAAATTTTCCTGAAAGCTAACCTTAAATGTTAATGTTTCATTTAATGGAAGCATTCTGAGATATTCACATTAACCAGTTAGAGTACTTTTATTAGATAAGCAGAGGGAAGAAGGCAGAAGGAGACATTTACTGAGAACTTGCCTTTGATGTGAAAATTGCAAAAAACGCCAAGTATGTCAAATGCTGTCTTCCAGTTTCCATTTCAGTGTGCAAACTAATCATTCACTTCCCTCCTGGGACTGCTGTGAGTTTAGCTGGGCAAATACATGTGGAGTCCATGGGTGAAGGTTTCATTCAGTGGAGGCTGCCTTGGACACTGTGGTCAGCTGGAGGTCCCTATTTGGTGGGAGATGGTCAGAACTTGAAGTATGAGTTTTCTAGGGGCGTTTCGATTTTCCTGTACAGGAGAGTTTTGCAGGAGATGTGTTGGGCTGGAAATCAAGAGGCCGTGGTTCTTGCCTATCTTTATCGTGAATAGATTTCTGGAACCAGGACCAGAGCCAAATAACTTCCTCACCTGCAAAATGAGAGGCATGGGAGATTATCTTAATGACCCTCTTTGCTCTATAGTTGCAGCAGTTATATATATTCTGTGAAAAGCCAATAATGTGCAATTACTGACAGTTAAATAACTCTGGAGCCCATCAACCCATGCTTCATAAACCTACCCCCTACAAATTATGAAATGGGTTTCTTTCTAGGGTTTTTATTCACCACAGAATACATTCCAATTTTCTTTTCAAATGACTATTAATCGCCTATTGAATTTAAAAATATTATAATCAGCTTTCCCTCCATAATGGCATTTATTGTTTTAGCCATCCATAAGTATAGAATTCACTGGCAGAAAGCACATCCACAATGTTGTGTGACTGTCACCGCCACTACACAAAACTTCTTCATCACCTGCAACAAAAACTCAGTCCCTGACAAAAACACTGACTCCCTTCCCCACTCTTCCCAACCCTGGTAAGTCTTCCTCTGCCTTATTCTCTAGGAGTTTGCCTATTCCAGGTACCTCATACAGTATCTATCCTTCTGCCTCTGGTGTGTTGCTCTTAGCACAATGCTTCCCTCTCCAGTTTTAGGAGAAGCTTCTTCCCAATGAGATTTTTGATGAGAACTGGAGGCAACCAGCTCAGCTTCCTGGGATGATTTGGGTACAGTGCCACCCAGATGTCTCTAATTGGGTTTTATCGAAGTCAGTCACCCCACTGAAAAGCCCGCCCACCCATGAGCTTGGGAAGCTCTATGCGTACTGGATGGTCAGCTGTCCCCATCCCCAGAAGTGTCTCTGTCTGGAGGCCTCATGTTTGTATCCAGAGTATCCAGGGTCTCAACAAACCCTGTAGGACACAGACTTGATGTCCCAAACACTAATGGCTCCAGGCTTTAGAAGCATGAGAAGCTCCCCAGAGGCTGTGGAAGAAGCTGATTCTCAGCTCCACCCGCTAGAAACGGTAATTCCACAGGTCTTGGATAAGATTTAGGGATCTGCATTCTGAAGACAGATTCCATTGATCCCAATCAATGCCTTTTCAAAAGTGAATACTGTCTGCTGCAAACAGCTTACAATTTGTCCATGACATTTTGAGCTTAAAGAAGTTCTTAATCCACCCCCCTTTATTTCTGAGTTGAAAGAGGGTAGAATCAAAAACAATACTGAGCGGGATCTGAAAATGCAAACACAGAATGTTGCTGGTTTAGGAGGGCTGGGGGGCTGGGGGAGACCACAGGCAGAGAGAAAACATTCCTTCTAGGTGACTCTTGGGCGGGAGTGAATCCCCCAGGGGGTCATCAGAGAATCAGTTCCTTTTTTGGGAATACAACGTGAGATGGTTCTTTCATCTGGAATTAGGTTCAACTAAGTAAATAGAGCAAATACAAATACGAGGGGAAAAGAAGCACAAACAGCAAAACTAGGTCTCTACCTACCTAAGGAGGAGCAGTGAGCGTTCACCTCCAGGGAACCACAATGACAGGAAGCATGCTGGAATGTTAAAGATTTCACCTCATTTGAAGGAAGCAAATGCCTACATCTTCAAATTTTATCTCCTTAAAAATAGTATTACCAGCCAGGCATGGTGGCTCACGCCTGTAATCCCAGCACTTTGGGAGGCTGATGCAGGTGGATCACGAGGTCAGGAGTTCAAGACCAGCCTGACCAACATGGTGAAACCCCATCTCTACTAAAACTACAAAAAAATTAGCCAGGTGTGATGGCGCACACCTGTAGTCCCAGCTACTTGGGAGCCTGAGTCTGGAGAATCACTTGAACCCGGGAGGCAGAGGTTGCAATGAGCCGAGATTGTGCCATTGCACCCCAGCCTGGGTGGCAGAGTGAGATTCTGTCTCAAAAAAAAAAATAGTATTACCGCCTACTGAAGCCTCAGCAACAGTGGGCACCCCTCCCCTCAACCAAGCTCGGGACATGGATGAAGCTGGAAACCATCATTCTCAGCAAACTAACACAAGAACAGAAAAGCAAACACCACATGTTCTCACTTATAAGTGGGAGTTGAACAATGAGAACACATGGACACAGGGAAGGGAGCATCACACACTGGGACTTGTTGGGGGGTGGGGGTCTAGGGGTGGGATAGCATTAGGAGAAATACCTAATGTAGATGACGGGGCAATGGATGCAGCAAACCACCATGGCGTGTGTATACCCATGTAACAAACCTGCACATTCTGCACATGTAACCAAGAACTTAAAAACTTAAAATATGAAAGAAAAAAAAAGAAGGCAAAAGGAGACGAAAAATATATATATTATTTTATCCAGATGAAAAACATAGCTGCAAGTTGGAGATCATGAGCTGTCTTTTCAAAGAATCTCCACATGGTAGCTGACGTCGGATACCATCAGCCGTCAGCCTTCATCACTCCAACACCAAATATTTGTTTAGTTTCTGCTGCATATTAATGTATCTCTGATAGAATGTGTTTGGTTTGGCTTTTAAGAAGGCTCACTGACTGAGCCCATGGCCTAAAGCACATACTTATGAAGCCTCGGAATTCCTACAGAGGGCCTAGCAGTTTGTGTTTGGTACAGAGACCAAAAATACAAAAGTACAGCTTTGAGGAAAGAAGGGCAGGAAAGCAGGCTCTTTATTATATGAGTCTCTCACTCCACCCCATGGCCCACTCTGGAAGCAGAAGAATTTTCTTTGGGAATACAAAATGCCTTGTTGGTCACTGTTAGCTTGTGCAGTTGAGGATCCTGGAATTATAGCGTCTAATGTTCTAATTCTACCACCATCTCCATCTTATGAATAGAAATGCAATTGCAAAGGTCATTTCGAGGTAAGCAGTCTCATTGTGGGAATAGATGTATAGATGTGGGATGAATAGATGTGGGAATAGAATGTATCAGATGGTCAGGAATCAAAGGTCATCTAGTAAGATTCACTGACCAAAACTGAAATCAGCAACCAGACTCTATTTTCTATCTGACAATCTGTGGAGCAAAGAACTTTACCTCCCACGACCATCCCTGCCCATTGGTGACTTCTCATGAACATTTGGTTGATGGATGGACGAATGTATGTGTGAACAAATAAATTCATTAATAAATATGTAAGAGTACTGGTTACTCTAGTATTACTAGAGAAATAGGCAAAGACCTGCTCCATACCCTTCCCCCAAGAAAATGGCAAATCATTCTCAGTTAGAAGACTTAAGAGAAATGCTAAACTCCAGCTCAATGGAAGACAAGTTAGAGAGAGATAGAAGGTTTAGTGGCACCGGAAAACCCAGGAGGACGAAGATTGGCAGGTGTCATGCTTTTTTTATGAGAAAGAAAACTTGACCCAGAGTGCCTTCGTTAAAGAAGGGAGAAGGGCTTCATAAGTGACCAGTGGAGAGCTAGGCCATAGGGGCTGCAGACCCGGGACCCAAACGATGTGCGAAGGCTTCAGTTGCTCTCTTGGTCTCTCTCACAATGCTCTGTTCACACAGGCTTTCTGCTTTGCACTGGTGCTGGTTGCATTCTCGCTCTTTCCCCCATATGGCTATTAAAATCACTGCTAGAAGGTTCCAGAACTGTATAATCCCAGAATTGTATCCTGTGAAAAATCACAGCTGCTTTTCTCACAGATTAAAGAGGCCCAACCCTGAGTTTCTTTGCCCCTAATAGGTTCCCAGGGTCGTGTCCTTTACCAACCCCTGAGGAAGCTCGGCAGAGATGCTTCGGGATGAGATGAGGCTCATCTCACTGAATGGCTAAACGGAGCTGTGTAGACTGAGGTCTCAGGGAGTCCCCACCTCTAACTGCAGCGAGCTGGATTTCAGACCCTTCCTGTGCACACACAGAGTTACCTGCCCAGACATGCTGCCCCTTTGTCTTGTCATACCACTTATTTCCTTTACGAGATCAAAATCAGGGTGCAGGAAGGAGCCTTCAGCATTTTCTAGTTTGACTCTCATCATATTTGTATATACCCCTGCATTTTCCTGATATGAAAGCAGAAACCCAAAGAGTTTATGATATGCTCAGAGCCATGCACACCATCGCTAGAAGGCAGGGCCATAGCCAAGCTTCCACCCTCCTGATGGGGACCGTTTCCGTGTGCTGCTCTTACATGTATTGAAAACTCAACACATGCCTGTGCCTACTAAATCCTTGTAGGCTTTATCTCATTTGAACTTTGCTTACTCATGTCATCTCAGCACTGTTATTATCTACATGTCACAGAGGAGGGAGCTGAGATGCAGAGCATGTTTGTAACTTGCCCAGGGTTGCACACTGATAGAAGTCTCGCTGTGTCCCCACCCAAATCTCATCTTGAATTGTAGCGCCCACAACCCCTACATGTTGTGGGCGGGACCTGGTAGGAGGTAGCTGAATCACAGGGGCAAGTTTTTCCCGTGCTGTTCTCATGATAGTAAATAAGTCTCATGAGATCTGATGGTTTTATAAAGGGCAGTTCCCCTGCACACACTCTCTTGCCTGCTGTCATGGAAGACATAACTCTGCTCCTCCTTCACCTTCCGCCATGATGGTGAGGCCTCCCCAGCCATGTGGAACTGTGAGGCCATTAAACTGCCTTTCCTTTGTAAATTACCCGGTCTCAGGCACGTCTTTATTAGCAGCATAAGAACAGACTAATACGCACACACCATTGATTGGCACAGCATGTGCCCTCCATGTTCATGACTCCAAAGTGTACCATCTACCACCTGTTATTTACCTACTAGTATCTTCAAATCAACTGAAGCCTAGTAATGCTACTAATTACTGCTTCTGAATGCAGTCATGTTAATGGTATCTAGGTTGGATGAGCTACTTTTATCTTTTTAATTATACAGGAAAAGCAATGGAAAACTGTGATAATGAAAAGAGTGTTTGCTCATATACCATTGAAGATGACTTCACCTACCACCATGATACGTGAACACACTTGTGAAACTCTGACCTATATTACACAGCCAGGGAGGCTAGTGTATTTGTGACTGATGAGGGATCAGTAAGTTTATAGCATAACAATGCAGGTAAAAATTCGTGAAAGAGCCCTGCTCACTTTCAGGGATGGAATTGACAGCAGAAAGTCCACAGCAACCAAGGTTAAGTGCTTTGTTTTGTGTGTACTTATGTGCAGAAACATAGATGTGTAGATATACAACCACATTATGCATTATATTTAGAAGTGTGGGTTGTATACGCCACTGCATGTTAGAATCGCTATACAGAATCTAGTAAATAAGATTTACTAGATGATGGTGGGGCCTGAACATCAGTACTTTTGAAAAAAACCCAGGTGATTTCTAAGTGGAGCCAGGCTTGCAAACCAGGGGCCTAGGAGAGGGGTTTTCAACTCTTGGTGTGCACACAGAGGGGCACTTGAAGTATCTGCACAGCTTTGTCAAAATGCAGATTCAAAGCCCCAAAGACGCTGATGCGGTTGATCTGGGATGGCCCAGGAATCCGCATGTTTCACAAGCACGTTGAATGATTCTGATGCAAGTGAAGGGTCTGAGGACCATGCCTTGAAAGCTTTTCCCAGACCCCGGCTCCTGTAGAGGACTTGCATTGCCATCTGGTGAGGCCCGAAGACCCACACTGGCTACTTACATCCGTATTTTTAACTCCTGGAGAATGTAAAAAGAATTTAGCACCCAGTATAAATATAGAAAGATTCTTTCTTAAATGTTCATTAGAGGACCCTGAGCATATGGTGAGTGTATAGTCTGTATCGACTGATCACTTTTTAATGTCAGTTTCATCATAATCATGCGGCTTCCGAATGCCATGCATTAAAATGTTAGCTCCTTTTCTTCCCAACCCGGGTTTAAAATTCATCTCAGAGGCAAAACATACTGTCATTTCTCAAATGTTTTTGGAACTGTCAGAACCAGAAGATATATTTAGAGGCCTTTAGTGTAGAACACAAAATTTCACTACACGCAGAATTGCCAATTAGTATGGGAGGCTCAGAAACGATCTTAACGATGCAAGTGTGCCGTGTTTTTTTTTCTTCTGCATTACATGAATAATTTCAAGGGTGTGTTCACTCTGAATGAGTTTTTTTTTCCCTTCCTTTTGCACTGCCCGTGGAATCCTCTCTATAGCACAGGTGATGTTAAGAGCTGTAATGATGTCTCCTGTCAGCAATTAGCACATGCTTTTCTGTTAGACATACTTATTTCCACATCTGCATTTACAGTTTGGTTTTTACATACAGGATTGAAACAAATACCAGATAGTACTTTTCCATATTATTTTGGTGGACTCCTCCACATCTACAGCGGCAGACAACTCACATTAAATATGAAGCTTCCACCACATGCAATCAGAGGCCTATCAAAATAGCCTCAAACTTCTAATAAATGCCATTTTAGGATCACCTATGCTTTTCTTTAGAATGCCATACACTTTGAAATCTTCTAAGACTATGAGAACTGTGTGGACATTTATAGATGAAAACCTATTTTTAGAACTCAGAGCTGAAACCCTACCTCAATACTACCCTGTGTTTTCAAGGGTGCCTTTTTTCCAATGCTAGTCAACTCTGAACCTGCATTTTAAAAATTATTTTCTTCTCTGTTTCCTCCCTATCTGGGAAGTTGTTTATTTGATGGTTTTAGCTTCTTCTAACAACTATGGCATGATTTTGAAGCCTGCAGAGAATGAGTCTATAGTATGTTTATATCGTGTATTAAAAACCTCCACAGTCTTATGAGTTGACATAACCCTATGTGTAATTAATTGACCGAGAGTCCTTTTCAACATTGGTTTTAATATTTATTTATTTTTGAGATGGAGTCTTGCTCTGTCACCCAGGCTGGAGTGGAGTGATGCAATCTCAGCTCACTGTAACCTCTGCCTCCTGGGTTCAAGCAATTCTCCTGCCTCAGCCTTCCAAGTAGCTGGGGTTACAGGCACCTGCCACCACACCTGGCTAATTTTTATATTTTTAGTAGAGATGGGTTTGGCCATGTTGGCCAGGCTGGTCTTGAAGCCCTGGCCTCAAGTGATCTGCCCACCTCAGCCTCCCAAAGTGCTCAAATTACAGGTTTGAGCAAGCCACAGCGCCAGGCCTCTAATTTTTAAGGTTTTAATTCTAGGCCTTAGTTTTATCTCTTCCAACGTGATGTAAACGTCTTCCCATGCCCTTGTCTTGGTTTCTCTTCCCCACTCCTGCCTACCGTTTGTCTGTTTCCGTGACCTCCCTGCCCACCTCAAGTCAGGTAGCACTTAAACCTGCTGGCAAACAGTGCCACATGGCACTGGCACGTGAGTCCACAGAACATCTGGGAAAAGAGGCTTGTCATGCCATGTGATATAAGGTGCTAACTATGCAAACAATGCTGCACTCAACAATTTTAGGAGCTTTGCGATCCTTCTTAAAGACGTGCTCAGTATATTTCCCCCCAGTGATAGCTTATTTTGTCTGGTTTTACTCTTATTTATCAGTTCCTTACTGAATTTCTTCTTTTCCTAGTTAAACTGGAGAAGTAACTTATTACTCTGCCAGGCAGGAGGAGCTGTCACCAAGAGACGGTGATGAGGGAGACCACATATCCCGGCTGTTCTGGTGATGCCTGTTTTCCAACATAGTTATTGATAGCACCACTTTCACTTTGCCACTTTGAACGGCAAATGATAGAGTGACAATGGCATTGCATGTGGTGCTTGCATTTCAAGAAGACGTTACAGAGGCTGGTTTTGACAGAATCACATATGCCAGATGTAGTTATGCTGGAGATAGATGGGGGCCCAATTGACCCTGCTTGCTCCTGTTTACCTGTAGCTTCTGCTTTTCTGCTTCAGCCTGGAATTGTCGCAGAATATCCTAGACCCCCTAGTCTGTACAGGGTATAGTTGGGAAAGACCTACTAGCTTTTTAGAATTACTCCAGAAGTCCTAGCTTGCTGATCAGAAGGCTTGATTCTTCCAGAAGGAGGTAGCCATGGGGACAGAAAACAAGCTGGATTCAGAGCAAGAAAGACTATGTCTACCAAACACCCCCATCTCTTCCTATAGATGTCCCAGTACCTGCTGATTGTAGAAGGCTTTGAGAGTCTATCTTGTTACTGCAAATTGAAGGAAAGGCCTCTCTCTAAGATATAAGCAAAGGGAAAGGAGGTACTCAAGAAGCTGAACACATGGAGGAAGTGTGAGCCATCGCAGAGATGGAGAGGAGAGGAAAGAGCACAAACCTGAACTCCTTTGGAAGCTACTGAGATACACATAGACAGCATAGCAGCATGAATGGGACCAACACCATCAAAATGACCATTAAATGTATAGTCATTCATTTATGGGGAAGTAGTACTGCAGGGATTATGAGCTCTTATGGTTTAAAGCACAATACATGTAGACCACAGTCCCAGCGAGGGCAGCCTGCTATGGGAAACTCTCTCAGCAGATTTTTGCCTGTTAGCTTCCAGAACCTTCTCTGGTCACTTTTATCCGATCGAATTGTCTCTCTTACTCAAGAAGGGATTTGTTACAAGGGACTTGGTGGATTAAATTAAAGCAATCTTACATGCAGAATGCCAGGTTTCTGATACAGATGATCAGTTTCAGTTGCCGCAGAAAACTCCGTCGGGGGTGACAGAGAGAACGCACTTTGTGGACCAGTCTGGATTTGTCTCCTCGTCCTGAATCCAGGTGGCACTGAGCCTCATCAGTGCGGACCACTCTGTTCTCTCCTGGCCTTTTCTTGGTGAGATAAGCTCTTCATGTTCAGGAGCCTTGTAACAATTTGCAGAAAGTCTCCAGCCTTGGCCTATGTGTTGGGTACAGGTTTACCAATACATCCTGAGGGTGTTTGGTCTTGCCAGTGCATTGCACTAAATGCCTGATGCTGAAAATATGCCTAGGGGATATTTCTCTTTATATGTGTGGAACTTTGTCCATCGCTGTGCTGAAAACAAGCTCTTCCCTGGGCAGTCAGTGGTGCACTCTTAATTCTGGCCTGTGTGATGGCACAGGGAGGAGCGGTGCCTTTTTCTGTGTCAGTAACCTCTTGATCTCACCAGGGTGAGCTGAAAGACCTTGACTATTTCAAATAATAAAAATGTGTGTGTCACTTTGGATCTGCCCAAAAAATGGGAGAAGATTTTATACACACAGACACACAAACACACACACACACACACACACACACACCCAGAGTCATTCAGGAAAAACAACCACAGAAAACAATTTAGTACATTTTTGTTACTCTGAAAATACAAGTCGGGATTTTTATCTGCCAGTATTAGCATTTATCAAGTTATAACTATGTATAGAATTTAATTGGTGTAAATACACAGAGCATAAAGTTGCCCCAAAGTATTTATGTTTTAAAAATTTATTTACAAATAATATGGGAGAAAAAGTTTTATTTCAAAACTATGTAGAGGGCCGGGCGTGGTGGCTCAGGCCTGTAATCCCAGCACTTTGGGAGGCCAAGGCAGGCAGATCACTTGAGGTGAGGAGTTCAAGACCAGCCTGGCCAACATGGTAAAACCCTGTCTCTACTAAAAATACAAAAATTAGGCCGGGCACGGTGGCTTACACCTGTAATCCCAGCACTTTGGGAGGGTGAGTAGGGTGGATCACAAGGTCGGGAGTTCAAAACCAGCCTGGCCAAAATGGTGAAGCCCCATCTCTACTAAATATACAAAAATTAGCCAGACGTGGTGGCGAGCACCTGTAATCTCAGCTACTCAGGAGGCTGAGGCAGAGAATTGCTTGAACCCAGCAGGCAGAGGCTGCAGTGAGCTGAGATCATGCCCTGCACTCCAGCCTGGGTGACAAAGCAAGACTCTCAAAAACAAAATTAGCTGGGCATGGTTGTGGGTGCCTATAACTGTAATCCCAGCTACTCAGGAGGCTGAGGCAGAGAATTGCCTGAACCCAGGAAACAGAGGTTGCAATGAGCCGAGATCGCACCACTGCACTCAAGTGAGTGACAAGAGCAAAACTCCATCTCAAAACAAACCAAACAAACAAACAAACAAAACTGTACAGAAAAGAAAGTACTTAGGAGCACAGTGGGAGGGTGAGATGCCAGAGCTCAGCATCTGCTCCCGAAGCTGTCACCAGGTGTTTGTTCAGGGCATGTGGGCACTAAGAGAATGGCTCCGTGGTGATCAGGTACCTTGCTGCTCTGCACACAAACAATAGGAATGCATGGAGCCCTTGTTAGAAACACACATTTCTAAGCGTCTCCCAAGAGCACCCCCTGGGATTCTTACTAGCGGTGATGGGTGAGAATCACCAGCTGTGCTAACAGAAGCAGACATACAGCAGCCCATCTTCCTCCCATCCGTGAGCATGCTTCAGGGCTGTGTACAACCAACAGTTCACATTTTAGACATGGCTCCCACCTTAATGCACACAAAAATGTGGACACCACCATAAACTGTGAAGTCGCCATCACGCAGGCACCAGCGGGATTTATGTTGTATGGATTAATGGTCAGTGAATAAATATACAGCAACGCCAAAGGCAGGTCAACAGCTTAAAGGTTAGGAGAAAACTATGAGTCAGAAACTAGCAGGTAGTCATCAGTGCATCCGTGAATAATCTGATTATCACAATCAGGGCCAGGGAGGCAGGGGGAGGGCAGGCACCTGCAGAGCAGAAATTGTATGAGCAGTGCGTCCCGGGAGGGGGCCGCCGTGTCAGAGCCAGTGGACTTAGAGAAAGGCATGGTAGTGGGCAGATGCCCAGATGAGTAACAGCCAACAGGAGATCGCCCAGAATCAGAGGTTCAGAGAGAAGAGGGCTGTGGCGAGACACAAGTACCGAGGAGACAGAGAACGCACAGGAAGGAAATGACCTTCCACCTGAGAGCGCTCTCCATGAATGGGCCCTGGTAGGTCTTTGGACATGGACAGGGAGCAGGAGGATGATGTCCTTGGTGATCCACTGGATGATCAGAAAACACAGGAGGTGCACAGCATGAAGCAGGCAGCAAAGGGATCCCAGGTTTTATTTCTAAAGGTTTTAGGGGGTTGGGTGCTGGCTTCATGCTCTTACCAGTGATTTTCAAAGGAAGTTGTTTGTTAATTGCCTATTTATTGCCACTGAAAAGGATGCAGTTAGACCCCACTCTGGTGCAGACAGCGTAAGAACACTGTGATTGACAGGTCCTCTGGCTCAAAGAAGGAAAAATGGGAGGGGAGATGATGCAGAAGGCCTCTGTCGTGAATCCAGGAGACCCTGGGACAAGGCATGTCATACCCTTCATGATAGCCCCTCCATCCCACAAGCTTGTTCTTCTGGAGAAAGCTAAGAATATGTAAAAAATCACACCTAACTCCCTTTTGTATTTACTTCATCAAGTGCAGAAAAGTAACATGTTTTGCTGTTACGTAGACCAGTGACTGTGAAATATTTGTGTTTTTCATGTTCAGGACCTGATGCTTTGAAAACCATGGACTGGGTAGCCTGGTGGGTGTGTGGTGTTAGCATAACTCCCTTGTGATACGTGATGTGGCTTAGACAATGTTGTTTTTCATCTACTGAATTCTGACCATGGCTGACATATTTTCAAATGGGCCCCACTGTACCTTCAGGAGTTGAGGGGACTGTGCTCCATCAGTAAGAATGTCATACCAGGCTGCTGCCATACGGCAGGGGTTCTCAAGCATCACAGTGCATAGGACTTGCTGGGAGGCCTTGTGGAAATGCAGATTGCTGGGCTTCACTCCTGGATCCTTGGATTCAGTAGGATGATTCGTACATCCAGCAAGTTCCCAGGAAATGCTGATTCTTAAAGGGATCACACTTGGTATATTGGGTTTCTAGGGGTGCCATAGCAAAGTACCAAAAGCAGAGTGGCTTAGAACAACAGAACATTCTTATCTCTGAATTCGGAAGCTGAAAGTCCAAAAAGGAGGTGTGGGCAGGGCCGTGGCTCGGGATGGCTCCCTGCTGGCCTCTTCTCAGCTGCTGGTGTTCCCAGCAGTGCTTGGCTTCGCTTGGCTCGTAGATGCATCGCCAGGCCTCTCTCTTCACTTGGCACCTCTCTGTGTCTCTTCATTGTATTAGTCCATTTTCACACTGCTGATAAAGACATACCTGAGACTGGGTAATGTATAAAGAGAAAGAGGTTTAATGAACTCACCGTTCCACGTGGCTGAGGAGGCTTCACAATCATGGTGGAAGGTGAAAGGCATGTCTTATATGCTGGCAGACGAGAGAAATGACAGCCAAGTGAAAGGGGCAACACCTTATAAAATAATCAGATCTCGTGAGACTTATTCACAACCATGAGAACAGTATGGGGGAAACCGCCCTCATGACTCAGTTGTTTCCCACTGCGTCCCTCCCACAGCACGTGGGAATTATGGGAGCTACAATTCCAGATGAGGTTTGGGTGGGGACACAGTCAAACCATATCAGCATAGTCTTCACTTTCTCCAGCTGTCCCCTTTTTATATCAGTTGTATTGGATTAGCCACCACTCTCATGACCTCATTTTAACTCGATTACCTCTGCAGGGACCCAGTTTTCAAATAAGGTCACATTCTAAGGTGCTTGGGGTTAGGACCTCAACATATGAATTTTGAGGGACGCCGTTCAAGCCAGAACACTCAGAGAACCCCCGCAAAACAGCAATAGCTCAAATTCTTTTTTTTATGACACATAGTAGCATAAAAAGTACAATTTACAAACCTGGCCTAGTACATAAACACACACATAGAACCGAAACAAAATCTTACAAAAAGCTCTTATCATATGTTATATACTCTAATATTTTTATTCCTATTCTATTTCCCTTTTTTAAAAAAGTGACCCGCCATTGGTTCCATGACTTACAGGCTTACAAACACCTTTCACCAATGCAATGCACACAGTAGATACCCACTGATTATTTATCAATTGTATACATCAATGTTACTGACTGGCCTGCATTACGAGGAGCTGTTATAAATATAGACCTCATCGTTTTAGCGAAAAGTTAGTGTTGCTGTGTATTTTTAATGAGATCTTTGTGAAGCCATTACCTTTGATGATGCTGTTCATCCTGCTGCAAACCCATTGCTGCCTTCTAATGTGCCCATGGGAGTGGCCAACCCCTTGCCTCTAGGAGCCTTTTTCTTCCGGGCTGTTCAGAGGCTCCCCTAAGTCTGTGTGTACAGCTCCACCAGGCCTCCTGCAGCCTGTGTCACGGCCCTTGGTGGTCATGATTGTCAGGGTACAAAAGGAATATGTGCTGGACATTACCTTCATGAAGCATCTGTCACAGTCCACAAAACCTCCGCTTGGATTTTGAAAGCAGATTGCTTTCCGTCTCCTAGGGGACTGTCTGTTGTGTTAATTTCCAGATACAGCTATGACTGTGCCATCTAGCACCTAATGGAATTTCTTTTTTTATCTGTTAATGGAACACTTCAAAATTGTGAGAAAATAAGCCCTTTGAGTAAACACTTCATTTTCTCATTTTCCTTCATTTTAAAGCCAAGAAATAGAAGATTTTCCACTTCTTTTTGGTGCTTTTATTTTTGTCCTTCAGGTTTTAATTTTTTCCCTAACCACCCCTGACATCTGATGCAGATAACTTTCCTTTTTTTTTCTTTTTTTTTTTTTTTACCACCCAGTCTCTAAATCTCACTTTCTTTTCTCTGTGTTCAGTTTTCCAGTATTTTCAGCCTTGCTTCTTATTACATTACTATAGTGTGTGTTTTTTAAACCATGTATGCCAGCCATGGGGTTTTTGATTCTAGCTTAAGAAAATCTTACTCTGGGCTCATCTACACCTCTTGTTATTTTTCACTTCCTCTTTGAATGAAACTATAGAATTAAATAAGGAAAGGATTGTTGAGATCCCATGAAGCAATGTGCTTGGCAATGCATGCACCCATTCCAGACAACCCCAGCGGTGCTTTGAGCCCCTGCTTGTGTGCCATCCGTGCTGGGGAACTCACCACATCAGGAGACCATCCTCAAAAATCCTCTAAGTGGATGGCACTAATGCTGCCCAGATGCCCAGTCCAAAATCCTGGGTAATGATCTCCGTCATTGTCTCACCCCTACCCCGTCTCTCAAAAGACGGCAGGTGCAACTCTGCCATTCTTAATGAAATTCCTGTTTGCCAAGAGCCCCAAGGAGCAGAAAAGTGAGAGTTTCGTGGACTCTACACAGTGCTGGTAACTAGATCATGCAATTCTCAGAATTTAAACAAGAGTGTTTTTTATTCCTTTCTTGTGATTTGAATTTCCTTAGCAACTACTCACAATCCTTACCCTTGTATTGCACAGAAGGAAACTGAGGTCCAGAGAACTTAAACAACTTGCGCAAGTTCACTCACCAAGTGAATAGCAGGCTCAGGTGAAATCTGTACCTTAGACTCTAAGGTTGCATAATAGTAGCAGCTACAAAGTAGTGGTTGTGTCCTGCTCCAGAGCTACTCCTAGTCACCCTCTTCTGCTGGCCTCAGCCTGCTGCAATGTTAGGAAGGGAACATTTGAGGCGATGTGGAGGAGGGAGGGAAGCACAGGCAGGCCAAACTGGGCAACTGTGGCTACTCCAGCATCCCAAACTAGGGCCGTGCTAGAGGGTAGAAAATGTGGTGTGAATTTAAGGGGCATTCTCAAGTTACAAAGTCAAGTGAAACTTGGCAATCATTTTTACATAGACAGGAAAGTAAGCAATGGGAATGGCTGACACTCATTCCAATATTTTTCTGTGGAAAGACCAGGTACATGGAAGGAGATAGAGAATTCTTTAGTAGAAAAGGAATGTATTTCTCTAATGACCAGTGATGATGAAATCTTTTTCATATGTTTGTTGGCTGCATAAATGTCTGTGTAGCCATAAAAAGGAATGAGATCATGTCCTTTGCAGGGACATGGATGAAGCTGGAAGCCATCATTCTCAGCAAACTAAGACAGGAACAGAAAACCAAACACCACAGGTTCTTACTCATAAGTGGGAGTTGAACAATGAGAACACATGAACACAGGGAGGGGGACATCACACACCGGAGCCTGTTGGGGGATGGGGGGCAAGGGGCGAGAGAGCATTAGGACAAATCTCTAATGCATGTGGAACTTAAAACCTAGATGATGGGTTGATACATGCAGCAAAGCACGTGGCATAGCTTTCCCTATTAACAAACCTGCATGTTCTGCACATGTATCCCAGAACTTAAAGTAAAATTAAAAAATAAAATAATAAAAAATTTCACCTAAAAAAAGAATGTATTTTGTTTTCAAAATATTAAATTTGGGGTTAAAGTTTGGCATAAAAACATCCGTGTAGAAAGGCCCAGCCCAACTTAAATATCAGTTTTGATCTCAGAAGATACAGGAAGTGTAAAGATGTAAATTCAGTAGGAAGCTGCATAAGAAAGCAGAAATGATGGGGACCTGCCCAAGGCTTAGAGCAGTGAGGAAGGAGCCCCCCGAGATGGCAGGTTGGTGCTTGCCTTCCATTTGGATCTGCAGCAGCAGGAGAGAAAGGTGAGGAGCCTGGATGGAGGAGCAGGAAAGGAAGGAGGGCAGGTCCTGGAATCAGGAAAGAAGAGCAACGCCTGTTGCCTCCATCATGTGCTGCAGGCTGGAAATCGGAAAGATGCCATGTGTTTGGCAGATAAGGATTCGCTGGGAGAACTCGCTTTGAGAATGTTGGGAGTATATTGCAGTGGGTTGGAAATGAATAGAAAGTGAGCCAGTGAAGCAGCGTAGACTTTGTTTATGAAGGGCCATGATAGTTAAAAGAAGGAAGCCAGGTGTGGTGGCTCACACCTGTAATCCAAGCACTTTGTGAGGCTGAGGCGGGTGGATCACCTGAGATCAGGAGTTCGAGACCAGCCTGGCCAACATGGCAAACCCCGTCTCTATTAACAATACAAAATATAATTAGGCGGGCATGATGGTGCACACCTGTAGTTCCAGCTACTCTGGAGGCTGAGGCAGGAGAATCACTTGAGCATGGGAGGCAGCAGTTGCAGTGAGCCAAATCGCGGCACTGCACTTCAGCCTGGGTGACAGAGTGAGACTCCATCTCAAGAAAAGAAAAAGGAAGGAGCAGCTCTTGGGGAATATGGTCAGGGATTTTTTTTTCAATGAGGGATATCTGAGTTATATTCTACAGACTTAGAAGAAGTAATAGGGGAGAATGAGTGGTTACAAATGTAAGGCACAGTGGAGGAGTTGTTGAAGTTCAGCAGGAAGAGAAGGGTATGAGCTTAGTCCTGGAAAGGAAGATGGCAGTGGTAAAAGAAAAACTTCAGCCGGATCCAATTTAAAGGAGTTTAACTGAGCAGTGACTAACACATCAAAAGCAATGGCAACAAAAGCCAAAATAGGCAAATGGGATCTGATTAAACTAAAGAGCTTCTGCACAGCAAAAGAAACTATCATTAAAGTGAACCAGCAACCAATGGAATGAGAAAAAAATTTTGCAATCTACCCATCTTACAAAGGGCTAGTATTCAGAATCTACAAAGAACTTAAACAAATTTAAAAGAAAAAAACAACCCCATCAAAAAGTGTGCAAAGGTTATGAACTGATGCATCTCAAAAGAAGACATTTATGCAGCCAATGAACATGTGAGAAAAAAGCTCATCATCACTGGTCATTAAAGAAATGCAAATCAAAACCACAATGAGATACCATCTCACGCCAGTTAAAATGGTGATCATTAAAAAATCAGGAGACAACAGATGCTGGAGAGGACACGGAGAAATAGGAACACTTTTACACTGTTGTTGGGAGTGTAAATTAGTTCAACCATTGTAAAAGACGGTGTGGCAATTCCTCAAAAATCTAAAACTAGAAATTCCATTTGACCCAGCAATCCCATTACTGGGTATATATCCAAAGGAGTATAAATCATTCTATTATAAAGACAAATGCACACATATATTTATTGCAGCACTGTTCACAACAGCAAAGACTTGGAACCAACCCAAATGCCCATCAGTGATAAACTGGATAAAGAAAATGTGGCACATATACACAATGGAATACTATGCAGCCATAAAAAAGGGTGAGTTCATGTCCTTTGCAGGACATGGATGAAGCTGGAAACCATCATTCTCAGCAAACTGACACAAGAACAGAAAACCAAACACTGCATGTTCTCACGCATAAGTGGGAGTTGAACAATGAGAACGCATGGACACAGGGAAGGGAACATCACACACCGG
>CAUYLG010026851.1:0-34079 GCA_963573385.1 Cacajao melanocephalus
TACCCGAGGCCCAGTGGTCTTCTCACCCCACCGTGAATCCAGCACCCCTAGAAAAACCATGCACCCCACCAGACGCAGCAGGTGTCCCAGGCATGGTGTTTACTGCTGGGAGAGGGAGGGAAGGTCTTCAAACAGGGCTGCATATGATGCCTCCTAGTTAGACAGGAAAGTGGGGAGAGATCCCCAGGCAGGGAAAGAGAGGGAAGTCCCTTACCATGTATTGTGAGCAGAATGGTCATCTCCAAAGGTAGGAGTTAATTTTCTGCTGTGGCTCCCACCTTCCTTGGACACCTGGGAGTAAAGACTCAGGAAGATGTGCTGTTCAGAGGGTAGGCTGAGAGTCAGGCAACCTTCTCGTCTTTTATCACTGGAAAGGAGATGGTGGTCACCCAAACAGCGAGAATGTGCTGGTGGGTGAAGTGAGAGGGAGGGGGCCAGAGTGCTGTCCTGTGCCCCGTATGTGATGACACCGCAGGTCGTCATCCTCTGTTTGGATGCCGGCATGCACGGCAGGGAGGGTCAGCTGTCCTGATGCAGCAACCTCTCTAATCTCAGTAGGAAACATACCAGTGTAGGTTGCTCTTAGCAGGAGGTACAAGTGTGGTGTCCAGTGTGGAGTGACGGGAAGTGGCAGGTTAGGGTAGGTGGCCAGCTGCTCCGGATGTTTGATGACCTTAGGCAAATGTGTCTGTCATGCATCTGGAGAAAGAGGCTCCTTTGTAAAGCATAATGTCTGGGGATTCAGACCAGCAGAGATGGTCAGGCTTCAGCAGTGAGGCGTCAACATGGTTGAAAATGATGGAGTAGGCAGGTGTGGTGGTGCACCTGTAATCCTAGCTAATTAGGAGGCTGAGGCAGGAAGATTCCTTGAGTCCAGGAGTTCAATTCCAGCCTATGCAACACAGTAAAACCCCCATCTCAAAAAAAAAAAAAAAATGACAGAACACTTTATTCCCTGATTTCCATAGGCCACAGTTTTAAGGACACATTAGGAGAGACCCAGATAGCAGCCATGGACTGAGGACCAAGCCTGGGGCATCCAGCACCCATGTAACCTGGAGGAGTCCAGCTGCCAAGAAGGGCACGTGTTTCCCTTCTGCCAGGTGACAAGAGAAAGCTGTGTTCCTCTAGGCTGCGTGGGTGACTACTGATACCATGATCTGAATTAGCAGGATGAGAAGTGAGGTGGGTGGTAGAACTTCTCTGCAATAAATGAGCAATAAGTGAACACTAAACAATGCTAAAGTTAACGAATGACCAAGCACAGAAAGCAGCACCTAAAGGCGCAAGTGGTGAGGACAAGTTGGCCAAGAGCTGAGATTCTGCACATTTGGGTTTTGAGCAACTAACACTTCGGTCTGTGGCAGGAGCGGAGGCTGAGCAGCCACAGAATTTGGTGGCTTCTCAAATGGGAAACCCAGGAGCCTCCTTTATGGGGTGCCTGAAATCTCTGGGGTCAAGCTCATGTCTTACACACTCCCTCCCTCCTCCTTTTCTCCCTCTCCTCTAACACTTTGCGTACGTGGATGCTCCTAAGCTATGAGCCAACGTTGGTAACACATTTGCCTCTGCCACATCATTAGGAAACTGTGATACTCATGGGGAATCCTGCTGGTAGCCCCTGCAAGAAAAAGCGAGAGAGGGCAGAGCCCAGTGTCTGAGGTCTGACCGTTTTGCACCCCATGGAGGGAAAGAGAACCCTTCCTCTCAGAGACCAGCGTATGAACAGCTTTCATGGCTTTAGAATGCAAGTTAACATTTAGTTTTCAAAAAGAGCATTTGCCAGTGCAAATTCAGTGACTGAAGAACCACATATGAATGGAGCGGACTGGGGAGGTCTCTGCGACCTCGGGCTGCCGGCTGGTGCAGCCCGGGCTCCATCTGATTCCCTGGGCCGCAGCCTCCTGAGGCCTGGCCACGAGGAACACCGATGACTCTGAGGAGGTGAGTCATCTCCTTGACATCTCTGGATGGACACTTTCTAAATCTGTTTGTGTCACTGCTGAGACTTCCCTGTCACTGTTTGTGTAGCCTTAAATATCAATTCCTTTAGCAAAGTGCAGTGACTGTGGAGAGTGCTTCCTGTTCCTGCTTGGAATCCTGTTCAACCCAGTCATGAGTGCTGGAGGTCATCGGGACAGGCCTGCCCCCTCCGTGACCCTGACTGTCCTCTCCTCCCTGTCACAGACGAGCTGGATCCAGAGACAAGACTCATCTTGACCAAATCTCAGTTAAGCTCTTCCGAGCCTTCTCCTCCCCTAGGCCTCAACTACTCCCAGCCCCGGACCTCCTGTCCTTGCCAGGGCCGCGTTGCCCAGTTTTAGGAGAGAACCCTGCTAAGTCAGTTTAGAAAGAATCCCCCCACCCTTGGTATCTGATCACCCTCCACATCTGATCAGATTCCTCATTCCTCAACTTTGATGTCTAAGGCCGTGTCCTGCCTTTAGCAAGAATTCCGTTAGGTCAGTTTAGCCAGAAACTCCTGCCTTTGATGTCTCTGCTTTATCCATTAACACTACCACCCCATCCTTGGCTATAAACCCCCACCTCCCCTCGTATTTGGAGTTGAGCTCACTCTCTATCTTACTGTGAGAGTGTGGACACCTACTGCCATCATCTTGAATCATCTCAACCAAGCTCAGTCTTCAAGCAGTAAAGCTGCACATCCTCTTCCCATGACATCATCACTGGACATCCCGTGGGCTCCAATCATTCGTCATGTCCAGTGTTAAGATCATTTTGACCCACACCCCTGCCTCCCATCCTGTATCCCCCTGTTAGACAATAACCCCACTGTTCTCCACGGTTCTGCCCAGAGATTGGCTGTGACCACCAGCAAGCTATTAAATCTCCCACTGCTTTAGTCTCATCATCTTAAACACAGGGGTACAATGATTCCCAGTATCAGTGAGTTATCATGACGGTGGGCTATGTAATAAGATGCTGCATGATCTCATTGGCCTGTGGCATTGACCAGTTAGTTATTTTGCTCACATCTGCAGTCACGCTGGTAGTCACTCACCTAGGATGGGATTGTCTGGGATGGCTCTGCTCCACGCCTGTCATCCTTCTCTGGGGACCAATGGCCGACATTTTTCATATTCTCACATGGCAAGAGCAGTGCACAAGAAGGCAAGGTGAATTGCTCGAAGGTATCTGAAGCTTCTGGTTACTTCACACCTGCAGCTCTCCCTTGGCTAAAGCAAGTCACATGGCCCAGGCCAAAGGAAAGTGACGGGGGTGTGCACTCTGCCATAGAGGGTAGAAAACAGGGAAAAATAATATGTCCCAGTAGTGACCACACTGACTCATAGGGGCGTCAGGGGAGTTTAGTGAAACGCTTGTGAAGTGTTTGGTACACTGCCTGGCATATCTATGTTTCTAGGTAATAATCTCCCAATTAATCCAATCTACCTAATTAATCTAGGTATCCAGGTGTGAAAGGAAAATAAATCTCAGGATCCCTAAATCACTAAGCCAAAGGGAAAAGTCAAGCTGGGAGCTACATCGGGCAAGCTGCCTCTCATTCTATTCCTAAATAAGATAGCTACAAAGATTTTAAAAACTACCTACCCTCCGGCACAACTTGCCCACAAGGAAATTCCTTGTGGGCAAAGGGCAGACAGAACTCAAAGTCATCCCTGTGCTTACATGAGACAAATGCATATCTGATTGCTTCCTTTGCCCTATTGTTTCATTAAATATTATTCCTGTAAATTGCTTATTCAGTTAAAGGCTAATCAGAAACTCAAATGAATGCAACCATTTGTCTTTTATCTACCTATGACCTGGGTGCCCCCTCCCTACTTCCAGTTGTCCTGCCTTTCAAGATTGAACCAATATATACTGATTGATGTATCATGACTCTCTAAAATGTGTAAAACAAGCTATAACACAACCACCTTGTGTAAGGTCTTTTAGGCTGACTGATCATGCCACGGATGGCGTGGTAACCTCTGTATCCTGCACGTACACTCCAGATGAATTCCTGGAACTAGAAAGTCTGAAGTAACTGGACAATCACAAAAAGGGGAAGAATGATCAATGTTTGTGGCACCTAGTTAACTTTGAGACATTCTTCTATTGTTCCTTATGTCTGCCTAAACTGATAAGGCAATTGGACTTTGTAACTGACCTTGGTCAACCTCCTGACTCCAGATCCTACGACCCCCTCCCAGCTTGCAAAAACCATCCTGAACTGTAACTTCTGTAACTTTCCTCTGCCTACCTCAAACCTATAAAACCAACTCCTATCCCACCACCCTGCACTGACTCTCTTTTAGGTGGGTTCTGGACTCAACCTGCCCATACCCAGGTGAATAAACAGCCATGTTGCTCACACAAAGCCTGTTTGGGGGTCTCTTCATTCAGAGTGCGTTTAACACCTTGGAGGCAAGTAATCAAAAAACTACCTGAGGCCATGTCATGGGAGTGTCCTTAATCTTGGAAAAATAAACGTTCTAAATTGAGACTAGTCTCAGATACTCTTGGATCACAAATGTAATCTATTTATCTATCAGATCTATTTAATCTATCCCTCTATGTAACCATATATCATGTTTCCTATTCATTTCTCATCTTTCCCTAACCCATAAAGGTCGAAGTCCTTTAACGTTCTGTTACCTGTATGTCCCGTGTGTCCTCCACACTGCCACAGCTATGAGAACGCTCACGGCTGTCTCGTGACTGTCCAAACCTTGAGGAATCTTCACTGTACTCTGTACCTCCGCTCCTGTGATGGCCTACTCACTGCTGCAAATCAGATTGTGATCTTTGGCTCATAGTGCTCCATGACTTCCAAGTGTCCTTGAATTGAAACTCTGATGCATACTTTGCATCTAAATTGGTCCCTGCCTGTCTCTGGCCTTCTTGGAGCATCCTGCAGGCCAGGTGGGCTCTGGCTTGGCGTTTGGGTGAGCGTTGGGACGTTCTGCCTCTGGAAATTTCTGTGCAATTCTAAGTGCACCTGGTCCTGGACCTATTTAAGATCTTTTGGAAGGCTGATCCTCTGGGGGAAGCTTGATGGGTTTGATAGTTCTGGTGCTATGGAAAGAGAAAGCAAGTCCATGAGAATTCAGATGGAGAGCGTCGAATATAGGCTGGATTTGGAAGAAAAGGGCAGTGCTCCACGTGCCCCATGGCAGTTGGAGGCACCAGCAGAAACCACATAGTCTCCAGGGGAGGAGATTTTCCCTCTTTGGACCCCTCATGGGGTGTACTGTGGGTCTTTCCTGGGAGGGGTGTTCAGAACATCCTGTACCCCTCAGTTACCTACTGCTGCATCAAGTGTCTGGATAGAGATGAGGTATCCCAGAGGAAGGCACCGAAGCCAGGGGTCAGGAGCTGAGTTTACCCTACCCCCTTCATTCATCACGGAATCTGATGAAACCACCCCCTCCAGGCTGGCTTAGAAAATTCTAAATATCTGAAAAACAAGCAAACAGAAATAGGGTAGCCAAGCTGGGAGTCCCCAGTCTTGCTTGGGTTGTTTCTCTTGTGCATCAGATTATAAAAGTTAAAAGTGGATTCCAGCCTCTCTAAAGGAGCAACCATTCAGTGGTCCTTTGCAGTCCCCTTTGCCTTTCTTTCAGCATGTCACTTTAGGGTGAGGGTGCTGTTCCACAGTGTGAACTGGGATCTTCCCCTTTTCTCACTGAGGTGCTGGCTTAACAATCAGAAGCCAGGACCTGGGCAGTGTGAGGACCAGCGTGCTCTGCCCCCACAGACCTTCTGGATTGCTTATTTGTATCTGGGAACAGTTAAGAGCTGTCCTGGATCTCTGACATATGGGTGGCTTTTATGATTTTCCAAGAGGAAATTTTTAAAGCTTCTGTTTCTTTACAACCACCAGCTTAATTACTTATGGGATATAGATTGTCACGGGGGCAGAAAAATGTTCATTTGGGAAAAGAGTGGAGAAGGTGAACCACGGAAAATGGGATAAATCATGTATGAGTCAGTTGCTGTTCCATAGGAAAAACTCTTAGCAGCTTAGGGACTTAAAGCAAGAAACAGTTCCTGTCACACTCTAGAGCCTGCAGATGGGCTGGGCTCAGCAGATGTGGTCTGGCTTGGCTTGTGTCTTCATCCTGGGGCCCATGCTGAAGGAGCAGTGTCTGCTTGGGTCAGGTTTTCTTCATGAAGGTTTGGAGGGAGCAGGAGGACCCGCCTCTCACATCTGCAGGGTTAAGATCTCTGTTAACATCCTATAGGCTCAAGCAAGTCCCACGACCTTGCGCAAATGCAACGGGGGTTTATGCTGCATTTTCTGTAGGGAGTTGCTGCTAGCCACGTGGCAGAGGTCATGGATGTATAGCTTTGTTCCAGCAAGAGAGACTGCTGCCCATCAATCCTAGCACACCCTCCTGAATCTAGGAAAACCCCTCTTCTCTGTGCTGTGACATGGCACATGCTTCCAGGAAGTCTGTGGCTTTCGTGTTGGCAGTGACAGTCTGCACTTTTGCTAAAAAGGCTGATGTTTTTCAGTCTCCTCTGTTCTACCTGTGGTATCTGGGAGGAGTTGGCTCCCTAGAAGGGGGTCCTCCATATGAGGAAAGCTCCTTTCTGAAGGCCTGTGTTTATTCTCTATAAAAACAGGCCAGCCAAAGGGTATGGCTATGGCCTGGTAGAATCCTTTTTGGCCCACATTTTGTTATATATTAATTATTGAGTTCTTCCTAATAGAGAATTCGCTTCTACCCTCACCCAGTGTGTTTCATGTGGTATCAGAATCATAGCCAGATAATTGCGAAGGTGTGCGTGTGTGGGATGGGGTCTTATAATGAAAACCCAAGAGAAAACAGAAGAAGGGGGCTGCAAAACAGCAGTGACCCCCCTGAACTGCAAAGGGAGGTGAAGGCAGAATGAGGGGTGGGGAACAAGGCCATCTCGTGTGAGGTGACAGCATCGGGGGGAAGTGGAGGGAGCTTCTTCCTCAGCCTCTGCTCCTGCATTCCCTCCAGTGCCCCAGTCCCTTCCTCCTCACACCCTGTCTCTGCTCTAAGGAACAGTGGATGCTACTGAAATGTATTCTTAGTCATCAGTCAGCCTGAAGCATGCGATGGCTTGGCCATTTCCCTGACACATGTACGCTCGGCTGAGAAGTTATGAGGTGTTTCCATGACTCCCCAGCTGGCTGACAACACAGGCCTGTGCATGTCGGGTGCTCCTGATGCAGAACTTTGCTGTATTTTGAATGCTTATTTTTTGCACCTTTTTTTTTGTAGTGATTTCAAACTTACAAAAAGTAGGAAGAGTAATATAAAGAGCTCCTGTGGACACTCAAATTCTCCCACCCTTAACATTTCTGTCTTGTGCTTTTTCCTTCTCTTTCTGTATGTGTAAAAACTGTTACAGGTTTTTCCGAGTCATCTGAGGCCAACTGCAGAGATGACCTCTTTTGTCCTTAGATGCTTTCATGTGTGTGTCCTAAGAATGTCCTAGGACATTCCGTAGCAACCTCAGTGCAACGAGCAAAATCACGACTCCAGCGTGGATACATACCTTTCTTTCGTCTGTTGTTCAGAGAGTTTATCAATGGTGTTTATTTGTCAAGCTTCCTGAGTCTCTTTCATCTGGAGCAGCTCTTCATTCTTTCTTGTCTTTGTGATCCTGCCATTTTTGAAGAAAATTGGCTATTTTGTAGAATGTTTTCTATTGGGGTTGTCAATGGATTAGATTCAGGTTATGCATTTTTTCAGATGAAAATTAGAGAAGTGATATTGTGTCCCTCAGTACATCATTCCAGGAGGCCACGATACCATTGTCCTATTGCTGATAGATGTCAACATTAATCTCGAGATTCGGAGAGTATCTTGCAGGTTTCTCCACTCTGAAGTTACTTTTATTTTTGTTTGTATAATCAGTAAGTGTTTCATGGATCAATACTTAGAAGATAGGTTTATGTTCTACTTCTAATCAAACTGACTTTCAACCATTAGCATATAATGATAATTTTTGCCTAAATCAATTGTTATAATTATTGTGACTAATTTTTTCTAACGTCATCGTTTCTTCTGTATTTATTAATGGCATTCATTCCACTGTAAGGAAAACATTCTCATCTCATCTTTCTACTTATCTGTATATCCACCTACCTATGTTCTTTCTCTCCATAGATCTAAATCATGGTTTCTTACTTTATTCGGTAAGTTATAACCTGTTACCACTATTATTCCAGTGTGTAGATTATTTCACAGTTGGCTATGAGAGCTCCTTTAAGCAGCTTCCTCTGTTCTCTTGACATGTTTTCATTACTATTCAAGCCTATCCTTACCTCTTCATGTATGAATAACAGGAAGTTTTAGATCTATTTTATACGTTCCTTCACCTAACTCTAGAATCACTGGCTGAAATCTGTGGTGAATCTAGAAAGCAAAACCGAGTTCTGCCTGTGCTCATTCATTGCTACTGAAATGCCATGGTACCTCTGTCGGTCGTTATTAACCTGGGACAATTTTGTTTTCTAGGGCACATTGGTAATGTCTAGGACATTTTTGGTTGTTGCTACTTGAGAGGATGTGCTACTGGCGTTTGCTGGGTAGAGGTCAGAGATTCTGATAAACGTTGTACATTTTTTCCCCATAATGTTAAATTAGAAAATATCAGTGTGCCTCAACTGCTTGGAAATAGCAAAATAGTACATAATGATCAGCTCTGGGAGCTTTAACTCAAGAAGGAGAGTGGGAATCCACTGGAATCCTGAGGGACACCTCAGATTCTGGGAAAGAGAGTGCAGGCAAATAGTCCCTATGACAATGTGCTCCTGATAAAAGTGAGTGATGGCCCAGAATGTGAGGGGGCAGAGAGTCACCCTCTGTGATTTATCTTCCCACTGGGGATTCCATGGAACCAGGCCACTTTGTCTATCCCCACCCCTGGAGCAAATCTGGGGAGATGCTCAGACACTCCGAGAGCGAAGGATGCTGGGAAAAGCTGCTGACATTTTCCCAGACCTGGCCAAACTGCTGATTCTGGCCATGGGAGATCCATTGTGAGGGACTGACAGGAACAAAGCCAGTGGCATCATGCGCAGGACACAGTGTTTCTCTCAAGCTGAAGCTTTGAAATGCCAAACAGCCTCTTCCTTAGCCAAAGGCTGCTTTCTGACCCTGGGCAGGAATTAGACAGAGCCCTTCTCCCTGCCCAGCATCCAGCTCTGCAGCTGCGTCCTCTAGCCCAGCAGGCAACACCCCAAAGCACACAGGGTGGAGCTCCCAGTACCCCCATCGCCAAGTTAAATCCCTCTTAGAAAATCAAACTTATCACATTTGTCCCCCACCACCCCTCTTACATGCTCATGTCAGAGGCACTTGAACCAGAGAAACTCCATCTTGAGTAGGGGCTGAGTAAGATGAGGCTGAGACCTACTGTGCTGCATTCCCAGATGGTTAAGGGATTCCAAGTCACAGGATGAGATAGGAGGTCAGCACAAGACTGCTTTCTGACTCAGTGGACGGCCTTGTTCTCTAGTGTCAGGGGCTGTCAGAAACTTTGCTTATCTGTAAGAATATGCCACTACCTGGAGGATCTGTATCCACCTTTACACAGAAGCACAGAGCTAGAGAAGGGCTTTATGGACAGAAGATTCCACATCTTGCTGGACTTTATGGGTTCTAAGGATATAGGACCTAGATCCACTTTGCAGTCCAGACTTGGCACGAGCTGCTTTACACAGAGGCCTGCCGTGCTCTCAGTCCATCAGAATCACCTCAAAACCCTTTCTCCTGGTTCTGTAATAACCTCTTGTTTTTTGAGTCATCACAGATTTCTTGGTGTGAAATTATTCCCTTATTGCAACAAGCCAATAGTCCTGAGTCTGTTGACTACAGAATCAGTTTTAGTGACTGATTGCAGGAGGATGCATGTTATTTTTCTGGATTTTGTGATGTTTGTGGTATTTTTCAGCATTTTCATACATATAATTTGCCATGAATCATTTTGTCTTCCTAAATAAACACTAATTTTTGTGCTTAGTTTTGTATTGCTAATTTTGTGCAATTTTTTTTTTCACAGAGACCCTCTATAACGCATGTGCCTTAGGCCCTGCAGTGCCCTGGTCTTCTTGTTCATGTTACGGCAAGTGTCCACCTGCCCGAGGAAAGTCTGTGCTGCCTCGTGCTTCCCAAGCCTCTGTTGCACTCTACTCTCCCTCCAGAGTGATTTCTGTGTGCTGGATAAAGGGTTTCTAACCTCTGCGTTTTCAGTCTTTTACCGATTTGTGACATTATTTTTAGTAAAGAAAGTCTTAGAAAAGGCATAAAATTTCCAAAATGGGAATTGAATGATATGGAATTTTGTGATTTTTGATATTTGTAGGCACAGAGCAGTATCATGAAACTGGTCTTACTCATCTACAAAGCCCCAGAGGCTTCAGGGCGCAGTTGAGACAGTTCATTTGGCTCAGACGATATTCCTGCTCACCCTCAGCATCCCTATCTCCTTCTTCCCTCCTAGGGAGCAGACACATAGGGAGAAGGTTGGGGGGCCTGTTGAGATTGATTCAAGGTGGCTGGCAAAATAGTAGGAAAAGTTACAGATTGTAATCTCAAACCTTTTGGAAGGCCAAAAGATTTTACTGGGACAGACTGAAGGCAGCTGCCTCATTTTCATTAGCATAGGGAAAGATAGGGATGATAAAAGGCTTTCCCAGTGTAAATCTATTTACCCACATCCCTTCCCTTTGTCTCTACTCTGTTTACTCATGTAAAGTTTGTGCCGGATGGTCCTCTCAGAGGGAGATCAAAGAGAAATTCCCTGTTAATAGTGTTTACTCTGGGACTGGAACCTAAAGCTTTTATCAGTCATAAAACCACTTCTAACCATGTTAATTATCCACAAGCATGTTAACTTAGAACCTCTGTTGTAAAATCTTGGCTGAATAAATGTGTGGCTGGGCAGGGGGTGTTGGTAGATTGGCTGCATCTCACCCTCTGAAAGCAGCTCATCGCTATCCCTAGCTCACTTGCATCACTGTAATCGTGTGAGCGTGCACTCATTCATCCGCCACTGAGTCAGGGTCTGCAGGCCAGACCTCCGCAGGTGGTGATAAACATCTCAGGAGCTCAAGGCACAGGCCCCACTTTACTCCCAGCTTTCCCAAGAAAGAGAAAATTGTGTCTGAGAAGTGACTAGTTTACACAAAATCATCTCTCATTGTGTGTCCGGATGGTGGTTGCTTGCGTCAAAGGAGAGCTTCCATTCAGGTAGAACATCATGAGCAAGTCCCTGTAGGAATGTCTTCACCGCGGATCGCCGCTCTGAGCACCTCCTACTCTGCATGCAACCCATGCCTCCCAACAGAAGCCTGAGTGACACATCTGCCCAGCCCCAAGAGAATGAGGCCCAGACTCAAGTCCCCCCATATCATGGCCTCCTGGGTGGTGCTTCACTTCCAAGAGCCCAAAGACCTCCATACAGTTAGGTCCAAGCGGAGATGAAATGAATGTAGGTGCGCTCCATTCTCCCTGCCCATCTGTTTCCCACTCTGGATTTCTAGGTGTGGCACTTGGGCGCTGGCCTCCAGGCAATTTGGGCAGATGTCATTTTGCACCCCCACCCACTGCCATGCTCACAGCAGCAGCTCCTGGTCAATGTGACTCTGAGCATGGAAGGTATTAGAGAGCCCTGCCCCAGGGGCGCTGGCCGTGAGGGCTGTACCCCCTCTACCCTGAAATGGCAAAGGGGACTATGCAGGGTAGGCTGTGTGACTTAGGACTGTAGTCTCCTGTTCAGGGCACAAATATTCACTATTCTTTGGAATGATAGTGACAATGAGGTGATGTTCTTCATTAATGCAAACATCCTTCTTGATAAATGAACAGCATCCATTGAGTTACAGTCTGTGTGTTTTAATTTCTCCATTCTTCATGTTAAACTTGACATGAGGACTTGTTTTAAATCCAAGTTCAGAGGATTAGTGGGTGTGAACGTGAACAACACACCCAGGGTGCAACCTCCCAGCACAGGGCACTGCCTCCCAGCACAGGGCACTGCCTCCCAGCACAGGGCACCCCCACCCAGCACAGGGCACTGCCTCCCAGCACAGGGCACCCCCTCCCAGCACAGGGCACCGCCTCCCAGCATAGCACACAGCCTCCCCGCATAGGGCACAACCTCCCAGTGTAGGACACCACCTCCCAGCATAGGGTGCCATTTCTCAGTGTAGACCACCACCTCTCATCCTAGCATGTAGCCTCCCAGCACAGGGCATCACTTCCCAGCGTTGGGGACAACCTGCCTGCCCAGCATAGGGTATGAGCTCTCTGAGTAAGGCAATGCTACATTTGAAAGAGGTCAGACTTGGAGGAGCAGCTGGTGGATGAGGAGAGTTTCATAAATGGACTGTCAAACCCCTTCCTGTGTGCCCAGCCCCAGACAGCCAAGGACTCAGAGAAAGCCAGCTCTTTTAATTGCAGTGTTTAATTGCAATGTTTAACTGCAGAAGGTGGGGCGTGTGCACCATGCATCGGTACTATAAGAAGCAAGGAGCGAGGGCAGAATTCCCTGCTGTGCAAAAAGGCCTCCTGATACTTTCTCTGCCTGTCTCCTGGTGCAGGCCCACAGAGGAGACCTCCTCCACGGCAGGAACCACCAATCCACGGGCAAGAGCACTACAGTGGCATGGGAATAGAAGGTGTTTGGTGGAGCTGGCCTGGCACAAAACCCTAGGCTTTCTCACACCTGGATTCCACCAAGGACATTGTGTCCTCCCAAGGAACATCGTAGACCTGGAAAGAGCAGAACTGTTTCTGTGAAAGGAAAGAGAGAGGGACCATCAGTGTGGATTGCTGTCAAGGCAGCAGATGACCAGCATGAGACATCAGAGTAGGGGCAAGGATGGATGGAGGTGAGACACTGGGCCCCGCCTGCTCCTGCTGAGTCCCAGAGCACTGAGCCAAACTGGACAGTGATGGCTCTACTCCCCCTCCCAGGGGGGATGGAAGGCTCCAGGTTCCCACGTGGCATTGCCCCCATCCCCAGCCTGCAGGATTCCTGCCCCAGAGCAGCCCTGGGAGGAGCAGCCTGTGCAAGGCCGCAGGAGCCCCAAGGGTGCAGGGAGGGGGAGGCGGCTCACTGCCCCCAGCTCCTTCCACCTCCAGCACTAAGAAGGATCAGAGGGAAAAACACAGGGCAGGGGAACTAGCCCTCAAAGAGCTGGGGCATGGGGAGGGGGCGTCAAGGGGATTGCGGCTCTCCCCAGAATGGAGACCTCATGAGAACCAGCAGGTCCTTGGGGAGGCTGCTGTCGGGTGAGTGGGGCAGGGCTGAGGGTTTGGCTGCAAACAGGCCTCTAGTTCCCTCTAATCTGCTCAGTGTGGCCGTGGCTGTGGGCAGGCGCCTGAGGCTGGGATTAGACAGAGCCCTTCTCCCTGCCCAGTACCTAGTCCTGCAGCTGCTTCCTCCAGTCCAGCAGGCAACACCCCAAAGCACACAGGGTGGAGCTCCCAGTACTCCCATTCCCAAGCTAAAGCCCTCTTGGCAAATCAAATTCATCACCCCCCCTCCCTTGCCACCCCATCTACATGCACACACACAGGCATCTACATGAACTCACCCCAACCCTCACCTGCATGAATCTATGCACAAACCTCCATACTTCCCCCACACAACCACATGCGCACACACACACACTCCCATGCACCTCCCCGCACACTCGCACATGTGTGTATAAACATGCAGCTCTCCATGTGAAAACCACACCTGCATGCCTACTCACACGTACGTGCACAGTCACATATAACTTCATATGCACAACCTCCACGTCCCTCCCAACATACATCTGCCTGTGTGTGTACAACACACATGCATCTCCCCATACACATGTACACACGCCTGCATGCCCTGCTCCAGGCATATCCATGTGCATACATACACGCTCTTCAACACATGTGAAGGAGCACACACACACACACCTCTGCAGTGCACAACGGTCCCCGACCCACAACAGGCACATACCTCCTGACAGTTGTCCAAGTTGGGCTGGGACTTGGCGCATGTGGTTTGGCTCAACTCTACATCAAAGTAGTAGTTCGTCCCGGCCACGACCTACACACGGGAAAGAGCAGGATGCCCGGACAGTTCTCTCCATCAGTCTCATGCACACACAGGCACTTCACTGTCAGTGAGTCACTAGACTTCCTGCAGCTTCATTCCTGCCTTCATGAGCTGCCCATGCTGCCACCGCAAGGCACACACTTAACCCTGCCGGCTGGCAGCAGCAATATGCCCCAGGCCTCCCTGGTAACTTGTTTTCTCTACGCCAGTGCAAAGGATTCACTGAATCCTGCTGGCCCAGATGGCAGGGACACTGTATTTCTTCTAGGAAGGTTGTCATCTGATGATGAAATCTCCGCTAACTTCCAGTTTCTCGCATTCAGCCCACTGAGCATCTCATTTCTTCCATTTAACTCAGATTTATTGAGTCCCTCGTTTATCGGTAAGATATGAGCGGCTTCACACACATGGGTGTTTTAGGCCAATAGGAGACTTCCTCTCCAATGCCTCCATTCTGAGCGGGCTTTTGGCCCCAGTATTCCTAGAGTCTCACACCTTAAACTTGCTATGGCAGAAGAGAATTGAATGCTTTCCCTGCACAGGGCATGCCGGAGACGCAGCTTGTCAGAACTGGGGAGAAGCACAGGAGAAGGAGCCCTGGAACCAGGCTGTGGAACCAAGAGGAAGCCGCATGCTGTCTAGGATATTAGTCTACCCGTCTATAAACTAGGATCCCGGACCCAATAATCCACATCATCCACTACTTCAGTCTGAGTCACTGTCACACTTCAGGGAGACTTGCTGCCAGAGGGCCTCAGGTGATGGCTGCAGGAGGAGAAATGGGACTGGTCTGAACTCATGTAAATTTCCAAGAGAAGGTAGAGAAGCTCTAAAGGCTGTGTCACTGTTTGCTACTTTGTCATGGCACACAGGTCAAACGGGGACCCTTGGCCCCGCAGCCCCGCTGAAACTCCCTCCTGACCCAACCCCCTACTCCTCATTGCAGGGTGACTGCTGTCCTCATCCAGCCGAGGCCTAATTCTACATCAGCTGGCAGAAGCAGAGTCATCAGGCGGGCTCCACTCCAGCAGAAACTGCCCAGTCCTGGGCTGCAGGAGGTGGTCAGCTAGCCTGAGGGTGAAGGCTGCTAGCCCTAAGGGGCTGTGCCCAGGGTGTGATTCGGGGAGAAAGCAGGGCTCTGCAGGACAAGGAGCCAGGCTCCAGTGTGGCCCCTGCAGAGAGGACTCAGGGAGGAGGATGAGCCTCATGGCCTGGATCTCATCCTGAGCAGCGCCAAGCCCACCCCAACTCAGCACAGTCCCCATCCACACCTGCTGGACCCTGGGGAATGCCACGGTCATGGCACAGACACAGGAGCTGCTGCAGGTTAAACGAGACAGAACGGACAGGACAGGGCTGAACTCACGCACTCCCTGGGGCATGGCTGGGCATCCAGGCTGTCAGTGGACAGTCAGGGAAAGCTGAATGAGTCCGAGCCTTAGATCATGAATGTGTCAGTGCTGATTTGCTGGGAATGCTCTTGAAGGGGCAAAGCAGGCTATGGCATCCCTGGGTGTGGTGGCAGCACCCACCTGCTCTCTGGCTCGCAGCACCCGCGGCGAGTCAGTGTAGTACACGTTTTTGCTGTTCTTCTTCCATTCACTGATGGCAAACTCCAGGGCACGCTGTACTCTCTCATCATTGAGGTCTGCGTCATAGAGGCCACCCACAGGCTCTGGATTCTCCTCCGCGGAGCTCCAGGCCAGGGCGCCCAGCAGAAGCAGCAGGCTGCATAGGAGGCGGGCCATGAGCTCCCAGAGGCAGAGCACAGAGCTGGAGCCGCAGGAGAGGAGCGTGAGGGCCTGAGGCGCGATGCCCAGACCAGCAGCAGCCGCGCATTTATCCCGCTGGGACAACCTTAGCCCCACCTCCCTCCGTGCCCCACACCTGACTCCTCCTCCTCTTTCTGCCTGTTCCCCTCTTTCTCCATCTCCCTTTTCATTACCCGTGTCCCCCTCCGCTCCCCCCCACATGCAACCTTCCTCCTTGCCTAAGTTCCCCCTGCCCTTTCTGGGCCTGCTCCTCCCTCTCCCCCTCCTCCTCACTACTCTCCTCAGTCCCCCCCGCTTTCCCAGCCCTGCTCCTCCTCCCCACTGCTCCCAAGCTTGGCTCACACTTGCCCCTAGAGAGGGGACACTGTTCCCTGGGCTGTGAAAGCAATATGACCTCCTGTTTCCTCACGAAAGGGAAAAGTGCAGGGCTTGGCATCCTGGGGTCTTCAGGGTTCAGAGGCATCTGGCAGAGCTTGGTCATGATCTGGGAATCCCTGAAACAGAGAGATGATTTCAGGAGCTCCTGGAAGGCTTATTCTGCATCCTGCTCTGGGAAACTTCTTTGCCAAACATAAGATAATTAACCTTTTGCGAAAGGTCGTTAGGTTCGCTTTTCATAAGTCCTTGCGTTTCAATAAACAAACCCTTCGCCAGCTCCTCCTGGTAGCATGTGGTCTAGGACCTGGAGACGGAGCCTGGGTGACCGAGCCATGGACAGAAATGTGACACAAACCCACGAGCACTTTTCAGTTTTCTAGTAGACACATTTAAAAAGTAAAAAGAAACGGGGAATAATTTTAATAATGTTTCTTTTTTAACCTAATATAGCCAAAATATTATTTCAACACATGGGAACAATGGTTAATGAGATCGTTTACATTCTTTTGAATGTGTGTAAGTCTCTGAAATTCCCTGTTTTTTTTTACACTTAGATCAAATATTATTTTGGACTGGCCTCATTTTAAAAGCCCCAAGGCCACATGTGGCTGGTGGCAGTGATTCTGCATCTTAAGGTGTGTGGGAGGATGAGAAAGTGATAACCAATAATTCGTATCAGGAAATGAGTCTCTCTGTTGGAAGTGAGAGTATGGGGTAGAGACAGATGGTGCCACCAGGCCTGGTCAGGGAGTCTCTGTGAGGCTGGAAATGTGCGAAGCCCCTGCCTAGACAGGAAACAGAGCCCCAGGAAGCCGGAACAGCCAGTGCAAAGGCCCTGAGGTGGGGCTGGGCATGCCTGCTCCAGGAAGAGCTTCTGGAGGGAGTGTGAACAGGGAAGGGGACCACCTGGAATCTCACAGTGACTGTGGGTGGGGCCGGGTGGAAGGTGCAGGAAGACCCCCCGTGGGGGTGTCAGGAGAGGGGGCAGCAGCCGCAGGATGAATGTGGGAGCCCACGGACCTCTCTTGCTCCTCCTCTCTGGGAGCCATGCTGCCAGCACTGGTCCTCTGTGCCCTGCTTGGAAAGCTCAGTTGATTTTTAAAAATTGCCTTGAATGAGGTAGAATTTACATACAATAAAATGCTTAACTGTATGTGTCTAACCTGGGGGATTTATTTATTCTTAAGGATTTTGGGGTACAGGTATAGTTGTATTATGTGGATATATCGCATAGAGGTAAAATCTGGGCTTTCAGCGTACCCATTACCAGAGAGTGTACAGTGTACCCACTGGTGGTATTTCACCTTCACCACCATCCCATTCTCCCACCCTTGGAGCCTCCGTTGTCTGTCACTCCTCTCAGCACGTCCCTGTGTGCCCGTTGTTTAGTTCCCACTGACAAGTGAGGGTGTGCAGGTTTGATTTTCAGTTCGAGTCGTTTCACTAAAGATAATGGCCTACTTATATGTTGCTTGGAAAAACATAATTTCGTTCATTTTTGTGGCTGGGTAATGTTCCATAGTGCATGTGCATACACACACACACACACACACATGTATGCATACATGGAGTAATATTCATATATATATACACACACACACACACCCCACATTGTTTTATCCAACTGTCCATTGATACTACGGCTTTGCTATTGTGAAAAGTGCTGCTGCAAACACACAAGTGCAGGTGTCACTTTTACATGATGGTTTCTCGTTGGGGGTACCTATCCAGTAGTGGAACCGCTGGATCACAGGGTAGTCCTACTTTGAGTTGCTTGAGAAATCATCATACTGCTTTCTGTAGAGGTTGTACTAATGTGCACTTCCACCAACAGTGTATAATTGCTTTCTTTTCCCCACATCTTGTTCAGTGTCTGTTGGTTTCTGACTTCCTTTTGAGACAGCGTCTCATACTCTTACCCAGGCTGAAAGGCAGTGGCACAGTCATGCCTGACTGCAGCCTCAAACTCGTGGGCTCAAATGATCCGCCGGCCTCAGCCTCCTAAGTGGCTAGGACTGCAGGTCCATGCCAAGAAATTTTTATTTTTTGAAGAGACAGGGTTTCACTGTGTTGTGCAGATTGGTCTTGAACTCCAGGGCCCAGGCAATCCTCTCATCTTGGCCTATCAAAGTGCTGCGATTACAAACACGAAGCGCTGCACTCTGCTGTCTTTTGACATTTAATAACAGCCTTTCTCCCTGGTGTGCAATGATATCTCACTGTGGTTTCAATTTGCATTTCTCAGATATTTTGTGAAGTTGGGCATTTTTTCACATGCTTGTTTGCCACTTGTATGTCTTCTTTTGAAAAACATCTGTTCATGTCCTATGCCCACTTTAAAAAAGTTTTTACTTTCAGTTCTGGGATATATGTGCAGAACGTGCAGGTGTGTTACATAGGTATACATGTGTCATGGTGGTTTGCTGCACCTATCAACCTATCATCTAGGTTTTAAGCCCCGCATGCATTAGGTATTTGTCTTAATGCTCTCCCTCCACTTTCCCCCCACCTTCTGACAGACCCCTGTGTGTGATGTTCCCCTCCCTGTGTCCCTGTGTTCTCATTGTTCAACTCCCATTTATGAGTGAGAACATGTGGTGCTTGTTTTTCTGTTCCTGCGTCAGTTTGCTGAGAATGATGGTTTTTGGCTTCATCCATGTCCCTGCAAAGGACATGAACTCATCCTTTTTACGGCTGCATAGTATTTCATGGTGTATATGTGCCACATTTTCTTTATCCAGTCTATCGCTGATGGGCATTTGGGTTCCAAGGCTTTGCTATTGTAAATAGTGGTGCAATAAACATATGTGCACATGTGTCTTTCTAGTAGAGTGATTTATAATCCTTTGAGTATATACCCAGTAATGGGATTGCTGGATCAAATAGTATTTCTGGTTCTAGATCATTGAGTAATCGCTACACTGTCATCCACAATGGTTCAACTAGTTTACCCTCCCACCAACAGTGTCAAAGCGTTCCTATTTCTCCACAGCCTTGCTAGCATCTGTTGTTTTCTGACTTTTTAAATGATTGCCATTTTAATTGGCATGAGATGGTATCTCACTGTGGTTTTGGTTTGCATTTATCTAATGACCAATGATGGTGAACTTTTTTTCATGTGTCTGTTGATTGCATAAATGTCTTCTTTTGAGAAGTGTCTGTTCACATCCTTTGCCTACTTTTTTTTTTTCTAATAAATACATTTAAGTTCCTTGTAGATTCTGGATATTAGACCTTTGATAGATGGATAGATTGCAAAAATTTTCCCCCATTCTGTAGGTTGCCAGTTCACTCTGATGATGGTTCTTTTTGCTGTGCAGAAGCTCTTAGGTTGATTAGATCCCATTGGTCAATTTTGGCTTTCGTTGCAGTTGCTTTTGGTGTTTTAGTCATGAGGTCTTTGCCCATGCCTATGTCTTGAATGGTATTGCCTACGTTTTCTTCTAGGGTTTTTATGGTTTTAGGTTTTACATTTAAATCTTTAATCCATCTTGAGTTAATTTTTGTATAAGGTGTAAAAAAAGGGGTCCAGTTTCTGTTTTCTTCATATGATTAGCCAGTTTTCCCAGCACCATTTATTAAATAGGGGATCCTCTCCCCATTGCTTGTTTTCATCAGGTTTGTCAACGATCAGATGGTTGTAGATGTGTGGTGTTATTTCTGAGGCCTCTGTTATGTCGCATTGGTCTATATATTTGTTTTGGTACTAGTACCATGCTGTTTTGGTTACTGTAGCCTTGTAGTATAGTTTGAAGTCAGGTAGCATGATGCCTTCAGCTTCATTCTTTTTGCTTAGGATTGTCTTGGCTGTACAAGCTGTTTTTTTGGTTTCATATGAAATTTAAAGTATTTTTCTAATTCTGCAAAGAAAGTCAATGGTAGCTTGATGGGAATAGCATTGAATCTATAAATTACTTTGGTCAGTATGGCCATTTTCATGATGTTGATTCTTCCTATCCATGAGCATGGAATTTTTTTCTATTTATTCGTGTCCTGTCTTATTTACTTGAGTAGTGGTTTGTAGTTCTTCTTGAAGAGGTCCTTCATGTCCCTTGTAAGTTGTTATTACTAGGCATTCTATGCCCACTTTTTAATGGGATTATTTTTGAGTTATTTGAGTTCCTTGTGGATTCTCAATATTAGCCTTTCATCAGATACATTGTTTGCAAATATTTTCTTCCATTCTGTAGGTTATCTGTTTACTCTTGATTATCTCTTTTGCTGTGGAGAAGTTTTTTAGTTTAATTAAATCCCATATGTCTAAGGTGGTTGATGTTGTGTTTCATTTTGAGGACTTAGTCATAAATTCTTTGCTTAGGTCAATATTCAGAAGAGTTTTTCCTAGGTTTTCTTCTAAGATATTATTGTTTCAGTTCCTACATTTAAGTCTTTAATCCACCTTGAGGTATTTTTTGTATATGGTGAGAGATAAGGATCCAGTTTGATGTTTCTGCATGTGAGTCTCCAATAGCCCTAGCACCATTTGTTGAATAGGGTATCCTTTCTCCAGGGTATGATTTCTTGACTTTGTCAGAGATCAGTTGATTGAGGTATGTTTCTTTATTTCAGGTTGTCTATTTTGTTCCATTGATCTATGTGTCTACTTTTATATCAGGGTCATGCTGTCTTGATTACCATAGCCTTGTAGTATAATGTGATACTTCCAATTGTATTCTTTTTGCTTAACATTGCTTTGGCTATTCAGGCTTTTTTTGGTTCCATTTGACTTTCAGAGTTTTTTTTTCTAATTCTATGAGGACTGATTTGGATAGTTTGATAGGAACTGCACTGAATCTGTAGAAAGCTTTTGGCAGTATAGTGATTTTAACAATATTGATTATTCAATTCTATAAGCATAAGATTTTAAAAATTGGTTTGGGTCATCTATTACTTTTTTCATCAGTGTTTTGTAGTTCCCCTTGGAGAGATAATATTTTACCTCCTTAATTAAATGTATTTTTGGTATTTTTTTTTGTAGCTATCATAAATGCCTTTGAGTTCTTAATTTGTTCTAAGCTTTATCATCATTGATGTATAGAAGTACTGATTTATATACATTGATTTTGAATCCTCAAACTTTAGTAAAGTCACTTATGCAATTGAGGAGTCTTTTGGAGTAGTCTTTAAGGGTTTCTAGATATAAGACCATTTATTGGCAAACAGAGAAAGTTTGACTTTCTCTTTTAAAATTTGGATACTCTTCATTGCTTTCTTCATTTTTGTAGAAACAGGGTTCTTTCTTTTCTTTTTTTCTTTTTTATTTCATTATTGTACTTTAGGTTCTGGGGTACATGTGCAGATCATGCAGGGTTGTTGTATAGGTACTTACATGACAAAGTGGTTTGCTGTCTCCATCCCCTGTCATCTATATCTGGCATTTCTCCCCATGTTATCCCTCCCCAACCTTCCCACCTCAACAATGTCCCTCCTCTAGCCCCCTGCAACAGACCCCAGTGTGTGATGCTCTGCTCCTTGTGTCCATGTGTTCTCATTGTTCAACACTCCCCTATGAGTGAGAACATGCAGTTTTGTTCTTGTGTCAGATTGCTGAGAATGATGGTTTCCGGATTTATCCATGTCCCTACAAAAGATGTGAACTCATTCTTTTTTATAACTGCATAGTATTCCATGGTGTATATGTGCCACATTTTCCTTGTCCAGTTTATCATTGATGGGCATTTGGGTTGGTTCCAGGTCTTCACTGTTGTAAACAGTGCCTCAATGAACATATATGTTCATGTGTCTTTATAATAGAACGATTTATAATCCTTTGGGTATGTACTCAGTAATGGATTGCTAAGTCAAGTGGAATTTCTATTTCTAGGTCCTTCAGGAATCGCTACACTGTCTTCTACAATGGTTGAACTAATTTACACTCCCACCAACAGTATAAAAGTGTTCCTATTTCTCCACATCATCTTCAGCATCTGTTGTCTACAGATTTTTTGATGGTCTCCATTCTAACTGGTGTGAGATCGTATCTCAATGTGGTTTCAATTTGCATTTCTCTAATGACCAGTGATGATGAGTATTTTTTCATAAGTTTGTTGGCCTCATATATGTCTTCTTTTGAAAAGTGTCTGTTCATATCCATCACCCACTTTTGAATGGGTTTGTTTGCTTTTTTCCTTTTAAATCTGTTTTAGTTCTCTGTAGATTCTGGATATTAGCTCTTTGTCAGATGGGTAGATTGCAAAAAACTTTTCCCATTCTGTTGGTTGCCAGTTCACTCTAATGATTGTTTCTGTTGCTGTACAGAAGCTCTGGAGTTTCATTAGATCCCATATGTCTATTTTGGCTTTTGTTGCCAATGCTTTTGGTGTTTTAGTCATGAAGTCCTTGCCTATGCCTGTGTCCTGAATGGTGTTACCTAGGTTTTCTTCTAGGGTTTTTATGGTGTTGGGTCTTATGTTTACGTCTTTAATTCATCTGGAGTTAATTTTAGTGTAAGGTGTCAGGAAGGGGCTCAGTTTCTGCTTTCTGAACATGGCCAGCCAGTTATCCCAGCAACATTTATTAAACAGGGAATACTTTCCCCATTGCTTGTTTTTGTCAGGTTTGTCAAAGATTAGATGGTTGTAGATGAGTGACCTTGCCTCCAAGGCCTCTGTTCTGTTCCATTGGTCTATATTTCTGTTTTGGTACCAGTACCATGCTGTTTCGATTACTGTAGCCTTGTAGTATAGTTTGAAGTCAGGTAGCATGATGCCTCCACCTTTGTTCTTTTTGCTTAGGGTTGCCTTGGCTATGTGGGCTCTCTTTTGGTTCCATATGAAGTTTAAGGTGGCATTTCCCCTTCTCTGAAGAAGGTCATTGGTAGCTTGATGGGGATAGCACTGAATCTATAAATTAGTTTGGGCAGTATGGCCATTTTTATGATATTGATTCTTCCTAACCATAAGCATGGAATGTTTTTCCATCTGTGTGAGTCCTCTCTTATTTCCTTGAGCAGTGGTTTGTTGTTCTCCTTGAAGAGGTCCTTTACATTCTTTGTTAGTTCTATTCCTAGGTATTTTATTCTCTTTGTAGCAATTGTGAATGGGAGTTCACTCTTGATTTGCCTCTCTGTTAGTCTGTTATTGATATATAGAAATGCTTGTGATTTCTGCACATTGATTTCGTACCCCAAGACTTTGCTGAAGTTGCTTATCAGTTTAAGGAGATTTTGGGCTGAGACGATGGGGTCTTCTAAATATAAAATCATGTCATGTGCAAATAGAGACAATTTGACTTCCTCCTTTCCTCATTGAATACCCTTTATTTCTTTTTATTGCCTGATTGCTCTGGCTAGAACTTCCAATACTATGTTAAATAGGAATGGTGAGAGAGGGCATCCTTGTCTAGTGCCAGTTTTCAAAGGGAATGCTTCCAGTTTTTGCCCATTCAATTGGCTATGGGTTTGTCATAAATAGCTTTTATTATTTTGAGATATGTTCCTTTGATACCTAGTTTATTGAGAGTTTTTAGCATAAAGGGTTGTTGAAATTTGTTGAAGGTCTTCTCTGCATCTGAGATAATCATGTGGTTTTTGTCTTTGGTTCTGTTTATGTGGTGGATTACATTTATAGACTTGTGTATGTTGAACCAGCCTTGCATCCCTGGGATGAAGCCTACTTGATCATGATGGATGAACTTTTTGATGTGCTGTTGCAATCAGTTTGCCAGTATTTTATTGAAGATTTTTGCATCAATGTTCATTATGGATATCGGCCTCAAGTTTTATTTTTTTGTTGAGTCTGCTGGGTTTTAGTATCAGGATGATGTTGGTCTCATAAAATGATTTGGGAAGGTTTCCCCCTTTTTGTATCGTTTGGAATAGTTTCGGAAGAACTGGTACCAGCTCCTCTTTGTATGTCTGGTAGAATTTGGCCTTTTTTGGTTGGTAGGCTATTAATTGCTGCCTCAGCTTCAGCCCTTGTTATTGGTCTATTCAGGGTTTTGACTTCTTCCTGGTTTAGCCTTGGGAGGGTGCAAGTGTCCAGGAATGTATCCATTTCTTCCAGGTTCACTGGTTTATCTGCATAGAGCTGTTTGTAGTAATCTCTGATGGTAGTTTGTATTTCTGTGGAATTGGTGGTGATATCCCCTTTATCGTTTTTTATTTCATCTATTTGATTCTTCTCTCTTTTCTTTTTTATTAATCTGGCTAGCAGTCTATCTATTTTGTTGATCTTTTCAAAAAAATCAGCTCCTGGATGTATTAATTTTTTTGAAGGGTTTTTTTGTCTCTATCTCCTTCAGTTCTACTCTGATCTTAGTTATTTCTTGCCTTCTACTAGCTAATGAGTTTTTTTTTAATCTTTCTCCTTTAGCTCTTTCAGTTTTGAGGACAGGGTGTCGGTTTTAGATCTTTCCTTGCTTCTCATGTGGGCGTTTATTGCTACGTAGTTTCCTCTAGACACTGCTTTAAATGTGTCCCAGAGATTCTGGTACCTTGTGTCTTCGTTCTCGTTAGTTTAGAAGAAAATCTTTATTTCTGCCTTCATTTCATTGTTTATCCAGTCAAGATTCAGGAGCAGGTTTTTCAGTTTCCATGAAGTTGTGTGATTCTGAGGTAGTTTCTTAATCCTGAGTTCTTATTTGATTGCATTGTGGTCTGAGAGACTGTTATGATTTCCATTCTTTTGCATTTGCTGAAGAGTGATTTACTTCCAGTTACATTCTCAGTTTTAGAGTAGGTGTGATGTGGTGCTGAGAAGAATGTATATTCTGTGGATTTGGGGTGAAGAGTTCTATAGATGTCTATTAGGTCCACTTGGTCCAGATCTGAGTTCAAGTCCTGGATATCCTTGTTAATTTTCTGTCACAATGATCTGTCCAATATTGACAGTGGAGTGTTAAAGTCTCCCACTATTATTGTTTGGGAGTCTAAGTCTCTTTGCAATTCGTTAAAACTTGCTTTATGTATCTGGGTACTCCCGTATTGGGTGCATATATATTTAGGATCATTAGCTCTTCTTGATGCATTGATCCTTTTACCATTATGTAATGCCCTTCTTTGTCTCTTTTGATCTTTGTTGGTTTAAAGTCCACTTTATCAGAGACTAGGATTGCAATCCCTGCTTTTTTTTGCTCTCCATTTGCTTGGTAAATCTTCCTCCATCCCTTTATTTTGAGCCTATGTGTGTCCTTACATGTGAGATGGATTTCCTGAATTCAGCACACTGATGGGTCTTGAATTTTTACCCAATTTGTCAGTCTGTGTCTTTTGATTGGGGCATTTAGTCCATTTACATTTATGGTTAATATTGTTATTTGTGGATTTGACCCTGCCATTTTGAAGCTAGCTGGTTGTTTTGCCCGTTAGTTCATGCAGTTTTCTTCATTGCTTCAATGCTCTTTACCATTCGGTATGTTTTTGGAGTGGCTGGTACTGGTTGTTCCTTTCCATATTTAGTGGTTCTTTCAGGAGTCCTTGTAAGGCAGGCCTGGTGGTGACAGTCTTTCTCAGCATTTGCCTCTCTGTTAAGGGATTTTATTTCTCCTTCGCTTATGAAGCTTAGTTTGGCAGGATATGACATTCTGGGTTGAAAGTTCTTTTCTTTAAGGATGTTGAATATTGGCCCCCAATCTCTTCTGACTTGTAGGGTTTCTGCCCATAGATAATGCTGTGAGTCTGATGGGCTTCCTTTTGTGGGTTACCCTACCATTCTTTCTGGCTGTCCTTTGCATTTTTTCCTCGATTTCAACCCTGGTGAATCTGACGATTATGTGCCTTGGGGTTGCTCTTCTTGAGGAATATCTTTGAGGTGTTCTCTGTATTTCCTGGACTTGATGTTGGCCTGTCTTGCTAGGTTAGGGAAGTTCTCCTGTATAATATCTTGCAGAGTGTTTTCCAGCTTGGATTGGTTCTCCCTGTCACATTCTGGTACACCTATCAAACACAGATTAGGTCTTTCCACATGATCCCGTATTTCTTGGAAGCTTTGTTCATTTTTTTTTTCACTCTTTTTTTCTCTAATCTTGTCTTCTCATTTTATTTCATTAAGTTGGTCTTCAATCTCTGATATCCTTTCTTCTGCTTGGTCAATTTAGCTATTGAAACTTGTGTATGCTTCATGAAGTTCTCTTGTTGTGTTTTTCAGCTCCATCAAGTCGTTTATATTCTTCTCTAAGCTGTTTATTCTAGTTAGAATCTCATCTAATGTTTTCTCTAGGTTCTTAGTTTCTTTGCATTGGGTTAGCACATGTTCTTTTAGCTCTGAGATGTTTGCTATTACCCACCTTCTAAAGCCTGTTTCTGTCAATTCATCGAACTCATTCTCCATCCAGCTTTGTTCCCTTGCTGGTGAGGAGTTGTGATTCCTTGGAGGAGGAGAGACATTCTGGTTTTTGGTGTTTTTATCCTTTTTGCACTGCTTTCTTCCCATCTTCATGGATTTATCTACCTGTGGTCTTAGAATTGGTGACTTTCGAATGGGGTCTCTGGGTGGATGTCCTTTTTGTTAATGTTGAAGCTCTTTTTCTGTTTTTTGTTTTCCTTCTAACAGTCAAGACTCTCTGCTGCAGGACTGCTGGAGGTCCACTCCAGACCCTGCTTGCCTGGGAATCACCCGCAGGGGCTGCAGAACAGCAAGGGTTGCTGCCAGTTTCTTTTTCTGTTATCTTCATCCTAGAAGGGTACCCACCAGATGTCAGCCAGAGATCTCCTGTATGAGGTGCCTTTTTGGATATACGGGGGTCAGGGAGCCACTTGAGGAGATAGTCTGTCCCTTATCAGAGCTCAGGTGCTGTGCTGGGAGCTCCGTTGTTCCACGCAGAGCTGCTGGGCAGGTACAATTAAATCTGCAGTGGAACTCACAACTGCCTCTTTTCCCAGGTGCTCTGTCCTGAGAAGGTGGGGCTTCATTATAAGTTCCTGAGGTCCTGCTGCCTTTTTAAAGATATGCCCTTCCCAGCAAGGAGGTAGTCACAGTGTGCCAGCAGAGCCGTTGCTGAGCTGCCGTGGGCCCTGTCCAGCTGCTGCAGTTTTGCTTGCAGAGGTACAGTTAGCGCTGCCTCAGTAATGGCGGATGCCCTTCCCCCACCAAGGTGGACCGTCCTGGGTCCAGCTGCGCTTGCTGCAAAACTCTCAAGTCACAGCATTTCAGATTGCTGGTCTTTGTGGTGGGGAAGGGGGCCCACCAAGCCAGATCACCTGGCTCCCTGCTTTTGGCCCCCTCTTTTTTGGTTGAATGGGTGGCTCTGTCCTCCAGGCATTCCAGGTGCCAGGTGAAATGGCCGCCCAGATTTGTGTCAGTTTTTGTGAGGAAACCAGCAGTGCCAGCTGAAACAGCCGTGCTGGAAACTCATGGTGCTTTTCTCCTGGGTATCTTCTTGTCTGTGGGCAGTAAAAACTGCGGGAGCAGCGCAGTTTCTGAACTGGCATGCTGGAGTGGACGGAAAAGCCCCCAAAGGCCTCTGTTGGGTAGGGAGGGCGGTCCTTCAGGGATTGCACTTTCCTGTTGCGGCAGTGCCCCACCCGGCCTCGACTCGCCCTTCCTGGGTTACACCCACTGTGCCACCAGTCCCATTGAGATGGTCCTGGTACCTATTTGGAAATGCAGAGATAACTCACCCTCTGCGCAGTTCTTGCTGGGAACTGTGCTCCTTAGTTGTTCCTATGCGGCCCCCTTGCTCCATTTCTTTCTCCTGCCGGATAGCTCCTGCTAGCACTTCCAGTACTCTGTTGAACAGGAGTGGACAGTGAGCCTCCCTGTCCTGTTCTAGTTCTTAGGTGAAATGCTTTCAACTTTAACCCAATCAGTATGATGTTGGCTGTGGGTTCTTCGCATATGGCCTTTATTATTTTTAGCTATGTACCATCTACGCCTAGTTTGGTAAGGAATTTTATCATGAAGAGATGCTGTATTTTGTCAAATACTTTTTACACATCTATTGATATGATCATATGATTTTAGTTTTAAAGTCTGTTTATGTGTTTATTGACTTAACATATGTTAAAACAATCTTGTGTCCCTTGAATCAAACCCGCTTGATTGTGATGTGTTATCTTTTTGATGTGCTGCTGGACCGGTGTGCTATTTTTTAGTTGTGGAATTTTGCATCTATGTTCATCAGGGACATTGTTCTGTAGTTTTTGATTTTTGTTGTGTCCTTGCCTGGTCCTGGTCTCAGGTTGATGCTGGCTTTGTAGGAGGTTAGGGATGATTCCTTTCTTTTCGAATTTTTGGAATGATTTCAGTGGAATCACCATCACTTCCTTTTTGTATGTCTCAGAATTTACCTGTGAACCTGTTTGTTTCTGGGCTTTGTTTCGTTGGGAGTTTTTTTTTAAAATTACTTATTCAGTTTTGCTATTGATTATTGGTCTGTTCAGGATTTCTGTTTCTTCCTGGTTCAATCCTAGAATAATGTATGTTTCGAGGAATTTATCCATTTCTTCTCTATTTTCTTTTTTTTTTCTTTTGAGACAGATCTTGCTGAGACCATCTCGGTTGTGGAGACCCCAACCCAGGCGGCACTGAAGGAATTAAGAAACAGACACGGAGATACAGAGCCAGAAGGTGGGATGACAGGGGCTCAGCATTCCCCGCGAGGCGTCAAACAGTCCGATCCACGCATTTACTGACAGCAAGCAAGTGATGACTATCACTTAACTAAAAGTATTCTTCCAAGGAAACAAAGCATTCTTTACTAGTGGCAAGAAACAGGCTCTGGCATGCTTATCTACTGCAGCTGAAACATGTCGTTAAGGCATGTGTCGCTCGTGCTATTGTTTATGGTTCTGAAGCCCCCCAGAGCTGTCTTCCGCCCAAGGGCCCTAACCCGCCTGGCTCCAGTAAACCAACAGCGTCTAGTAATGCCCGTCACTGCCATCACGAGGATGTCACAGTGCTATAGGTATCCTGTTTATGTCCAGTTTCTTTAAGGCCTGTTTATGCCAGGCTTAGGGCCTGCTCGCAAATGCTCCCCACAGAGTCTCACTCTGTCGCACAGGCTGGAGTGCAGTGGTGTGATCTCAGCTCACTGCAAGGTCTGTCTTCTGGGTCTATTTTCCTGCCTCAGCTTCCCAAGTAGCTGGGATTAAAGGCACGCACAACCATGCCCTAATTTTTGTGTTTTTAGTAGAGGTGGGGTTTCACCATGTTGGCCAGCCTGGTCAGGAACTCCCGACCTCAAATGATCTGCCTGCCTCAGCCTCCCAAAGTGCTGGGATTGTGGTGAGAGTCACTGTGCCCAGCCCATTTCCTCTACATTTTCTAGTTTGTGCACCAAAATTTTATTCTTCCTTCCCCACAACTCAGAGTGTTTTGCATTTTGCTTTCCTGTCTTTGAAAGGCATCTTTTATATAGATAATATATTATATATACTATCCGTATTTATATATCATATATGTATATATATGATATGATATATATAAATATGGCCCAACTTCTTCTAATTTCACATCTGTACTTCCAGCTCTTTGGGAAGCTTAAATTAACCTCCAAGCCTCCACAAATGAACTCAGTATCTCATGTGATAATCTCCCCAGCAACCAGGCACCCAGGATGGAAGCTCTGTCACTAAGTTCTCACACTCAGTTGGTAACTTCAGATTCCAAAAGCCTCTTGCAGCTCTGAGACCCCATGCTCTTTCCCAGCCACTGGGACATATAGGTGCTCCATACCCCTATATTTCCACAGTTCCCATTGCTCTGTCCTAATGCACCCCGACTCTTGGCTCCCTTTAAGACTGTCGGTTTCAATTTTTTATAATCAGAAGATGTATAACAAATGCTCTTGCATTCACACAAAAATTAGTGGGGTTAGTGTATATTTAAGTTTATAACAAACATTTGTAAAGTGATTGTATAGCAGGAAAGGCCATGGGAAATGGATCTCCTGAACACCGAATACAGGAGGAAGGAGTTATTACAGCCGGGGGCTGAGGAAATGATTTGTCCAAATTCAGCTCCTCTAACAAAGGAAGGTTCTGCCTTTATATAGGCTTATACTTTAGATATTACATGTGGAAGTATCTCAGGTTTATAGCTTTAGAAATCACATATGAAAAGGTCCCTGTTTACAGTTTCAGGAATCACATATGAAAGGGTTCCGGTTTACAGTTTTAGGACTCACGTGTTAAAGGTTTCTGGTTTGATCTTGTTTTGAGTAAAAACAGTGTCTTTCGGAGAGTTTCCCCAAGACCAAGCCTGCCACCTACAGGAATGTGAAACAGGAGGCGCCAGTGGGTCAGCATTTTCTTCTATTGAAATGCAGTGTGATAGGCAAAGGGGAAGTTGATCTCAGATGCCTGGGCCTCCCTCTTCACCTGTACCATCTTACATTCCCACCGAGGTACGGAAGTTCCACTGGCTCCACAGCCTTGCCTCTGAAGCTGTCAGGTCTTTTTTGCCCCTCATATCCAGAAATAATCATTGTTAACATTTTCTTGTCTTTCTCTCTCTCTTTTTATATATCAAGAAAATGCCAAATAGATTATTTCTTATCTTTTCTTTCTAATATATTATAATGTTCTTCTATGTCAAGAAATACAGATGTGTTGGCCAACGTCTCCTCAACGTTGCCCCTGCTCCATCCCCTGGTCATCACCATTCCCACCATTCTACTCTCGGCTTCTAAAAATCGACGTTTTAGAGTCCACACACAAATGAGATGATGTGATGGTTGTCTTTCTCTGTCTGGCCTAACATAATGTCCTCCAGGTTCATCTGTGTTGTCACGATTGACAGAATAACTCGTTACCTTCTCTGATGCATTTCCCCCAACTCTCCAAGTGCTGTCTCTCAAACACGCATTTCAATATTTTGTCCTCTGCTTAAAACTTCCATAAGGCAACCACCCTTGACCTTACCAGTGTGGCTCACAGGCCCTGCTGAGCACAAGGCACTGCTCCCTCCAGCCTGCACTTTCCACACCAAACCTTCCACGAGGGAGTCCTGCAGACCCCTGCCAGACTGTGCCCTCTCGGCCTCTTTTCTTCTGTCTCGAGTCTCTTCCTCATTCTCACTCCTCGTCCACAATCTAAGCACAGGTGCCATCACTCACAGGAAGCCCCCCTCCCTCGGACCTCTGTCCTCCTAAGCTGGGGCGGGCTCCTCCTTGGTGGTGCCTGGCATGACAGCCACCCACCCCACTGTTGCTGTCTGCAGCCTCCCCAGCACCCAGCACTGTGAGGGCATTCAGCACGTGGTGCTTCTTGAAATAGGCTATGAACTGATGGCCACGACAGGCAATAACCAACAGATTTGTGTACAATGTTTATTTCACATCATCATCACATTCTTTTAATTCTAGAACATATTTTAATATGAGGCATTGGTGAGGAAAGAGACCCAAGCATCTAGGATCACCTCCCCCTTGATTTCCACACTGCATTTCAGTAGAAGAAAAGGCTAGCCGACTGGCACCTCCTTCATCACCTTCCTATAGATCAGATTGCAGGTGTAGTATGGGGGAATCTTTCCGGAAGGCATTGTCTTTACTTAAACAAGACCAAACCCCCACCCCACGTCTACTCCATTGATGCTTTCACATGTAATTTCTTTTTTTTTTTTTTTTTATAAAGATTATCACTCCGTTGCCAGGCGCCAGGCTGGAGTGCAGTGGTGGGACCTCTGCCTCTCAGGTTCAAGCAATTCTCCTGCCTCAGCCTCCCAAATAGCTGGGACTACAGGCGCGTGCCACCATGCCCAGCTAATTTTTGTATTTTTAGTAGAGACGGGATTTCACCACGTTGGCCAGGATGGTCTCGATCTCTTGACCTCATGATCCGCCTGCCTCGGCCTCCAGAAGTGCTGGGATTACAGGCGTGAGCCACTGTGCCGGGCCTCACAGGTAATTTCTAAAACTGTAAACCCAAGACCTTTTCACGTGTAGTATCTAGAGTTGTAAGCCTATATAAATGCAGAGCTTCTCTTCGTTAGACAAGCTTGGCTGTTAGACAACTATGTCGCCTTGCTCCAGGCCGAATAAATCACCTCTTTCTTCCCAGTTCGGCGTCCGAGAGGTCCGCTTCTCTCGGCTGCTTCTGCTTCATCACGAGTAATTTTCCAAGTATTTTTAGTTATTCTTGTTTATTTTTCCAGATGACTTTTAGTATCTTCAAAATTATTATCACGTGAATGGAATACAATTAACTATAGATTCATTTGAAACTAATCACCGTCTTCACCTTACTTGTTCTTCGCACACAAAAAAATAAGCTCTAGTCATATAATTTATTTTATCTCTGTTCTCAGTAAATGCTCCTTATTTTTCACAAAGAACTTGCTCATCTCTTTAAAAATATTTTATTATGATAAAATATATATAACATGAAAATTGCCATTTTAGCTGTATTTAATTGTAGAGTTTTGTGGTGTTAAGTACAACACATCAGTGTGCAAACATCCCCATTCTTCAATTAAAGAATTTTTTTCACTCAGACTGAAATTTTGCACCCATTCAACATTAACTACCCATTCCCCTATTTCCTAAGCCCTGGTAACCACCATTCTACTCTAAGGTTCTGTGAATGTGGCTACTGAAGGTTGCTCATATAAGTTGGATTGCATGGTATTTGTCCTTTTCTTGTCTGATTTATTTTACTTCTACATAATTTCCTCAAGGTTCATTCATATCGTGGCATGTGTCATAATTTCCTTTCTTTTTAAGGTGGAAGAATATTCCCTTGTATGGGTATATCAGAGTTTCTTTTTCCATTTATCTATCAAAGGATATCTGAGTTGCTTCTACATTTGGCTATAGTGAATAATATTGTTATGGATATTACGAACATTATTTTACAAAGTACCTTTCTCTTTAAAAATATTGCTGTCCATTTTCTTGCCTCTAGAAGTGAGATTTTGTTCTTCACACATTCCGATTACTTTCTGCTAGCTTCTAGGAAAACTATTGATGTTTGGATTTTTGCCAGGCATTCAGCCATGTTGCCAAACATCTGTATTGATTTTCATAACATTTAACTTGATTCTTCTGAGCTTTCTAGACACATGAAGAAATCTTCTACAAATAAGAATAATCTTGTCTTCTCCTTTCCCATGTTTTTAGCTAACTCAGCAATACACCTCTTGGCATTTGCAGGAGGTCATGTCTTATATGTCTTTTTATTCCCAGGACTCAGCACGACACAAGGCCCCTAAGAGTTGGTTAAGGGGCACTTGCTGAGTAACAATTTGTGCTCCACATGGGGGCATGTGAAATACTGCCAGGTGTCACTCATTCTATCCCCTTTACTGCATGCATATCTAACTAGCCAATAATTACATAACATAATGCAGGGTTCAATGTCACTTTTCAAATACACTTTTTAATTTTTTTCTTAAATGACCATGTGCAATAATGGTTCTAATTCTTCCCATTGGACACATGAGTTAGCTGAGTCTCCTAGAGATTACTGCATCCCTTGCTCTCCCAGTGGGACTCCCTTCCCCAGTTTTCCCTTCACCAGTGAGACTTCATTCTCTCAGCTGCTGGGATTGAGGCCACTGAAGGCTCACAGCTGAGTTCTCCGAGGGCATTGATCTGAGTTGAAGGAAGCTGCTTCGTCCAAGTTCATGCCCCTCCTGGAATTGCCTATTTTGTAATAGATCTATACGGGGGTACAAAGTGTAGCCTCTTTTGTCTACTACCACTCTGAGGCCATCCCCATTGCAGAGCTCTCTGTAGGCCTGGCTGTGGCCTCTACTGAGCTGCTACCCAGCCTGACTTCTCCCTCTGCCCCGCCCCCCACCCCAGCCACCCCAATCCCCCCCCCCCACCCCCCCAGTCCCCAGGCCCCCCCCCCAACCCCCCCCCCCCCAACCCCCCCCCCCCCCCCCCCCCCCCCCCCCCCCCCCCCGGACACACCCCCACACTGGGCTGGGGGGGCAGAAAGACAACACCCGCGGGGGGGGGGGGGGCAGGGCGGCTATACAAAAACCACAA
>CAUYLG010026852.1:0-27217 GCA_963573385.1 Cacajao melanocephalus
GAGGTGGTATGGGAGGTGGCATGTTCTAACTCCTAGAATAGTGCTTTACCTTTATTAATGAACTGTGACAGGAAGCCCAAGGCAGTGTTCCTCACCAATAACTTCAGAGAAGTCAGTTGGAGAAAATGAAGAAAAGGCTGGTTGATGTTTAAGACATCACTAGAACCATCAGTTACTGGTTTCAGTTGACAAACTATATAATGGTTTACTGCTGTCGTTGTCCGTGCCTACAGATAGTTTATTTTGTATTTTTGAATAAAGAGACATTTGTACATTCCTGATACTGGGTACAAGAGCCATGTACTAATGTATTGCTTTCAACTTACATCACTGAGGCATTTTGACTACTATTCTGTTAAAATCAGGATTCTAGTGCTTGCCACCACCAGATAAGAAGTTAAGCAGCTTTTCTGTGGAGAGTGAGAATAATTATGTGCAAAGTAGGGAAATAGCCAATTATGTGACAACCTTTGTGTAATAAAAATTTGTTTACAGTTAAAAAAAGACTCATCACTCTCACCATATGAATTATGCTACCCTCTCCTTGTCTCCTTGGAGAATAAAAGACCATCCACTTCCTGTTTTAATTAGCAATGTGTTCCACTCCTGCTGCAGGGAATAGTATCTGTTCTCCAGCTGAGGTGAAGATGACACACATGGATAAGAATATGCCAACTGCCGGGCCTGCACTCAGAAGGTCATTGTAGTTGCTATTGTTTCTGACTGATACTATACCCTATCTTCCTCCTTTTGGAAACAGTGATTTTTGAAAAAGCAAAAAATTGAAGTAAATCCTCTATCTTTGGAGAGCTTTAAGCTCTCCTACAGATTCCCATTGCACTCGGAAGATAATCCAACATCTTTATCACCAAAACCTATAAGCCCTAATTTCTAGCTCTTTCCTACTTCTCCACCCACATCTCCTATTACTCTCCCTCTAGTTTACAATACTGCAGCCATCCTGGCCTCCCTTCAGTTCATTAATTCCAGAAATACATAGTGAGCATCAGCTATGTGCCAGGTCATGTTTTGGACTCTGAAGGTACATCAGTGAACAAAATAATCAAGCTCTTTCTCACCCAGAGGACTTTGCAGCTGCTATTTCCTCTTCCTGGAACACACTTACTCAGAGTTTAGCAAAGTCGGGCTCCTCCTCATCCTTTAAGTTTCAGCTCAAATGTTATCTTCTCGGAAAAGACTTCCTCAGTCACATTTCCTGGAGTAGTACTCACTCCCTGGACACTGCATATTTCATTGTCCCTCTCTGGTCTCAGTTGCACTTATCATTTATGTATTTATCTACTTATTTAATTTTAAATTTTTACTTACTAATCATCTGTCTTTCCCAGCTAGAATGTAAGCTCTGAGAGAGCAGGGACTTGGTCTGTTATGTTCCCCACCATATCCCTAGCACCTGGAATAGTGTCACATTGTAGGCTCTTGGTAATTTGGATACACTGGACTAGCAAATGAATGAATGAGTGAATAAACGAAACTGCAACTACTTTTGCTTGAGGATGCGTTCCTTTCCTGATGTGGTCCTCGTCAAGTTGACAATAATGGTGTGTACCCTGCTGTCTTTGGGTAGAGGTAGCCATGTGAGCCAACTTGGGACAATTCTTGATATGGTTGGCTCTGTGTCCCCACCCAAATCTCATGTGTCATTGTAATCCCCACATGTCAGGAAAGGGGCTTGGTGGGAGGTGATTGGATCATGGGGGCAGATTTTCCCCTTACTGTTCTCATGATAGTGAGTGACTTCTCACAAAATCTGATGGTTTAAAAGTATGCCACAATCAACCCAAATGCCTAACAATAATAGACTGGGTAAAGCAAATGTGGTGCATATATACCATAGAATATTATGCAGCCATAAAAAGGAATGAGATCATGTCCTTTGCAGGTACATGGATGAAGCTGAAAGTCATTATCTTCAGCAAACTGATGCAGGGACCGAAAACCAAACACCGAATATTCTCACTTAAAAGTGGGAGCTGAACAATGAGAACACATGGACAAAGGGAGGGGAACAACACTCACTGGGGCCTGTTGTGGGAGGGCAGGCGGGGAGAGCGTTAGGGAGAAGAGCTAATACATGCTGGGCTTAATACCTAGGTCATGGGTTGATAGGTGAAGCAAATCACCATGGCACACTTTTTCTTATACAACAAACCTATCCTACACATACACCTCAGAAATTAAAAATAAAATAAATAATAAAATAAGTGTGGCACTTCCCTCTTCATTCTTGTCCTCTCCTTCACCGCCATGGTAAGATGCATCTTGCTTGATTGTGAGTTTCCTGAGGCCTTCCCAGCTATGCGGAACTGCGGGTCAATTAAACCTATTTTCTTGATAAATTGCCCAGAATCAGGGAGTTCTTTACAGCAGTGTGATAATGGACTAAAACAATTATGAACCCACATTCTCTTAGATACAGTGATCAGTCAAAGGATTGTGCACAGGTCCAAACCAGGCCAATTTGGTGCACGTCAACAAAAGTTACAAAATAGAAAGCTAAAATAACAAATTATCTTGGCTTACAAACTTTAAGGATATGTATGCAGGGCCACAGGTAGCCACCATCTTCTTTTGAAATAGAAAGAGTCTGTCAAGGATAGATAAACATAAGATTAAAACTTCAAGTGAGGCTGGGCTAAGAGATGAAGCTAGAAAAAGCACCTTGCTCACTTCAGTTAAACCTGGTTTCTAGGCTTGCTTGAAGCTAGTATCCCAGTTCATTGAGTCACAACATTTCTATTTTTGTTCAAGACAGATTGAGTTGGGTTCCTGTACCATGAAACTAAGAGTCCTGACTATGAGTAGGTGCTTCACACAGGTAACCTTTCTGCTCCTCTCTGCCAAAGGAAAGATTAAAGCAACACCAAGCAACAGCCATGGCATTTGGCTCTGCCATTCTGGAGTGCAGTTTGAAAATTGAGCTTCAGAGAGGACAGCTACAAGTCTACTCCCTCTTTCAAAGCAGCTACGTGCTGTTTGAGAGGTCACACCACGGCTCCCTTTCTTTCACTCCTCAGTAAGCAACAAGGAGCGGGGCTGGTGGTCAATGGAGGGCAATTTTTCTTTCTCCCACCCCAGAGCCACTCTGAAGAAAGATCCTTTGTTCCAGGTCAGATCATCAATAGCACTGGTAATGGCTATGACCCTTCCTCCCTTTCCGCCAATCCCACTCCTCTTTCCCAATGTCCAGGTCCAGATGAGAAGCAAATTGAAATCTTAAGCCAAAACACAGAGCTGTGGCTGGCTTCCTGATTCTACTCCTTTTTGAAAAGAAAAAAAGCAATGGTATCAACAGGGTTGGTTGTGCCTGGATGGTTGCAAAACAAAACATTTTCTGCCAAGATCAGAGTCAGAACAATTCACAATAGGTTCTTTAAAGCTCTAAAGAAAACCTAAGCAAAAGGCAGCAAAATGTTCAGCCAAAACCAGACAAGAGAGGTGAAGTCCTTATCTCTCCACTTAGCATTTGACTGGGCCACCTAGCTTCTCACTCTAATTCATCCTTTTCTTGAATATGCTTATAACCTGTCAGGGATCTATTCCTCTCCTTTAAACTTCCTCACCTGGGGACAACATCTCCCTCCAGAATTCTCATCTTCTCCCCATGTTTTCCTTTAAGTCCAGGGTTCATCAGAAAGAAAGGCCTCTTCACACGCAGTGAAGCCATTCCTGTTCATAAACTTTATTTCTGTTGCTAAGACTTAGGGCCAAGAAAATACTGAAACTGAGGAGCTTCTAAAGTCTAACCAGTTCTCAGAACCCAGTAATGAAGAGAAGACAAAGAGTCAAAATTTATTCTGTTGTTTTAAGCCACCCAGTTTGTCATCATTTGTTATGGCAACCACAGGAAACTAATGAACTAGCCTGCGTCACGCCTGCTCTGTGCTTAAATCTGTGCTATGTGCTCTGCACTCCTTATTCATGGCAAAAACACCCTTACAAGGGAGATATTGCTATTCTTGTTTAACAAAGGGCCTAAATGCCTTGTCCAAGGTCTGCCGAGGAAAGAGTAGAGCCTGAATTCAAATTCAAGTCTAACCAATTCTGAAGCCCATGCTTTCTCCACCATGCCACTATGTCTGTATTTAATAAAATGCTTGTTTTCAAATAATTAAAGAATAAGATCCGGCCAGGCGTGGTGGCTCACGCCTGTAATCCCAGCACTTTGGGAGGCCGAGGCAGGCGGATCACTTGAGGTCAGGAGTTTGAGACCAGCCTGGCCAACATGGTGAAAGCCTGTCTCTGCTGACAATACAAAAATTAGCTGGGTGTGGTGGTGGACACCTGTAATCCCAGCTACTCAGGAAGCTGAGGCAGGAGAATCTCTTGAACCCGGGAGGTGGAGGTTTCAGTGAGCCTAGATGGCTCCACTGCACTGCAGCCTGGATGACAGAGCGAGACTCTGTCTCAGAAAAAAAAAAAAAAAAAGAATAGGATCTAATTCTGATGCTGTGATTCCTCTGATTTCTAGTTTCTAGCATATTTGACATCCAGAACATTTCATAACACTCTTCCTATCTTATATGACACAATTAATTTCAGTAATAATCATAAAATGAAATGAACGCATTTCACGTATGGACTAAAATTTGCATTCACCAAACAAATGATTGAACTTCACAGTATACACGTTTCTTTTTTTACTACTGTGGTAAACACACACACACACACACTTTACCATCTTAGTCAGTTTCAACTGCACAGTTTAATAGTGTTAAGAAAATTCACATAGATGTACAACAGATCTCCAGAACTTTTTCATCTTGCAAAACTCAGTCTCTGTATCCATTGAACAATTCCTCATTTCCTGCTTTCCCCAGCCTAGGTAACCACCATTCCGCTTTTTGTTTCTAAGAATTTTACCACTGTAGATAACCTCATTTAAGTGGAATTATATAGCATTTATCTTTTTGTGACTGGCTTATTTCATGTATGTGAAATGTAAAAAAATAATAATTGAAGCCAACGAATATTTTATTAAAACTAATGTGTTTCATGCCACTGAACTGTACACTTAAAAATAGCTAAAATAGTAACTTTTATGTATATTTTATCACAGTAAAAAAAAAAATGGAAGACTGGGTGTGGTGGCTCATGCCTATAACCTTGGGAGGCTGAGGTGGGCAGATCACAAGGTCAAGAGATAGAGACCATCCTGGCCAACGTAGTGAAACCCTATCTCTACTAAAAATACAAAAATTAGCTGCGCAGGGTGGTGTGTACCTGTAGTCCCAGCAACTCAGGAGGCTGAGGCAGGAGAATCGCTTGAACCTGGGAGGTGGAGGTTGCAGTCAGCTGAGATCACGCCACTGCACTCCAGCCTGGTGACCGGGTGAGACTCCGTCTCAAAAAAAAGGAAAGAAACTCTCAACACTAACTATAGCAACAAGACCAATTAGAACAAAAAATTATTTCTCATGGGAGGGTGCTTTATCATTGACATACTTTAGGATTGCTGGCACAAATTTAATCAATTTAATTATAATTGTGTTTATATTCTCGGCAAGCAGTTCACCTCCTTCTTGCCCAGCCTCCAGGACTGACTGCTCCCCTCCCTGGGCACAACACTACTGCAAAATATGCCAAGAGCAGGATTTGACAGCCTTACCACAAGGCTGTCCAGCAATGTAGGCTCCCATGCTCACGTATTTAAATTAAGGTGGGGTTTTTCAATGACTGTCTTAGTCTGTTGAGGTTGCTGTAGCAAAATACCATGAAGTAGGTAGTTTCTAAACAATTGGCATTTATTTCTCACAGTTCTGGAGGCTGAGAAGTCCAAGATCAAGGAGCCAGCAGATTTGGTATCTGGTGAGAGTCTGTTCTCTGTTGCACTCTCATATGGTGGAAGGGGCTAGCTAGCTCTCTGAGTCTCTTCATAAGTGCATTATGCCCTCACTGCCCAAAGACACACCTTTGGGTTAGAACTGCAGCATATGAATTTGCACCATGACCTTGGGTTAGAATTGCAGCATATGAATTTGGGGGGTAGAAACATTCAGACTATAATAATAATCACAGGACATTCGTCTCCAAGTTCCTATATTTCTGATGCACCCTGCTATGGAACCGCAGAAACCATGGCCACTTTAATTGCATTAGGTAGCTCCCTTAGGAATAAACTTATTTCACCATCAGATTCACCAGAAGAGAAGTGACATGAGGTGAGGTTAGACAGTTCTCCTTCAGGCAAACAAAAATATTGACTTTTTCCCCTTGAAAACACTCTTTTCCTTTAACTCATTGAACTATTAGGAGAGAACAAAAACAGAACTGATCTCTTTGCCAATCCCCAAGTCTTCACTGAATGACTCTTCAGAAAGAGTTTGTTGTCATGGTTCCGGGCAGTGTTTTTATTTGTCTCTGTCTTTTCAGAGTGGTGAGTACAGACAGTGGAGAGTGAAGAACTGTCCCCAGAATATCTCCTCTGAACAGAAACAAGAGACCAGGTTGCTGCAAGGCCACAGCCTCTTATTAACAGGTTTAGCTAGGATGGAAACCATCTGTTCCTGGAAACTGAGGTGACGGAAAGACCCATCTCATTCTAAGCTAAGGATGGAGTATCTTGACCTCACTCTGCTAATCTGCCCTATCTTCAAACTATGGTCTCACTGTGTGGTCTTAGGCCAATCACTCGGCCTCCACAAAGCTCCATCAACTCACCTGTAAAATGAAGATAAAAATTACCACCCTCAAGGATACTGTATTTGAAAAAACAGGCAATGTGTTCTGCACCCCAGAAATATTTATTCCAAGTCCCCATCCCCCTTTTCCTCATACTTGCTGCATACTCCAAAACCAGTATTTCCAAACACTTCTCTCTGCTCCACAAAAGCTGTGTCTGTAAAATCTTTCAGTGTCCTTCTTCCACCTGCAATGCCCTCCTTGAGAACAGGGACTCCCCACATACTCTCTTGGCTGTGACAGGTGAATGCTATGGAAAGGCTCCAGAATACATGGAACATGTCAAAAAAGAGGCTTTAAGAACATGAAAATAACACTGAGTATATATAGCACACACACTCATTATAATGGAAAACTTATACACTGAGTGCCATCTCAAGATAGAGCACAGGGTCCTTGTATATTTCACACCAAGAAGGAGAGGAAGTCTTGGAAAGTACATCAAGGAAGACTTGTGCTAGAACAAGTTCAGGGAGATATCAAGGACTTTCGGAATCTCTGTGCTCTTTCATCTCCTACAAATGGAACTCCAGTGGCCTCATCCACTGAGCCCCAGACTAGCCTCCAGAGAGAGGCTATACAAGGGATGAAGAATCTTGCCAATTCTACCAACCAGTCACTTCCTCAAGACTGTGCTGGGTTTGAATATGGATCTAGTTGTCATGGTACACATAGTAGGTACTCAAGTATTTGCAGAACACATGAATGACACAATATGTAATGGGCTTAAATGTAACAAACTCTTTCATGTTCAAAGATAATCAGCCAACCACAATTGTGATGCTGATATTACAAGTATTGCTGTTTTGGTAATTTCACTGAAGATTTTTGAATACTACATGTCTAATGGGAAGAAGGGGCTAATTGTGAATGTAAAAGACTCTTAGAAGGGAAAGGTGTAAGACATACTCTGCATAAATAATGCTTTTCTTTCTTGGTTACAAACAATAGAAATGGACTCTGATTATTTCAAGCAGAAAAGGAATTGATTGGAAGGGTGCAGTAGTAGTAGTATGCAGCAGAAGTCTGCTTAGGAGGTTGCCAATAGCACTCTTGCCCCAGTCACTAACACACCACCAGACCTGAACATATACAGGACCTCTGACTGATCCTGCAACTTTGTCTCATGCTGTTAAGACTCAAAATCCTGAGTGCAAGCAGCAGTCTGACCACCTCCCAGGTTTTGGTCCCTGTTTCTAGCTGCAGAGGCAGGCGACTTCTCATTTGCTATTCTACTTCCATAAAGAGGGGTATTTATTGCTCTCCATTCTGCTTGGCATGAAGCAAAATAGGAAGGGTATTCTGACACTAAGAAGCCAAAACAACAAATGCCCCTTCTGCATCCCTACTGAAAGTAAACAGCTCTAAAGAGCTTTACTCTCAACTCTTGCAACTAACCTGGGTGAAATTTTCCTGGCCCTATTTGCCCCACTCAGCAATGCCACCCTAACCTATGCATCATTAGCGTGGAGCATCAAAAAAGTCAATGCGCTCTTTTTCAAAGTGGAGGAGACATTGTGAGAATCAGAGTGACGTAACCATAGCTTCAATGTTTGACAACTCTGCTTTTCTCCTTAAATGAACTGGACAGACTCCATTATTTGGAAAAGTAAATTTTTAAAATATGATAGTAATATCATAGCTTTAGCTTTGAGAAAATTCAACTTATTTAGATATATAATTTAGGGTTTTCTTTCTGGCAGAGGGAAGGGAAGCTTAAAAGCCCTCCCATTGTTTATCCTTCTCCTATACTCGGCACTCAACTTTCTTCCCTCCGGCACTTTCTGCTGTAGCCAGATGTATTGTTTCACCAACTTATCCTCCCAGGCTTGTTCAGTTGTAATGAACTCTTTCACTGGCTCTCAATTCGTTTTTGCTATTTTTGACAATTTTTTTTCAAGTCCTCGAGTAATTTTAAATTATGCAAATAATTATTAAATTAAGCAAGTAATTGTGACATGTGCTGACCCGCATACTAGGCACCAACCTAAGAGCTCTACATGCATCACACCTCACTTCATTCTCAACATCTTGTTATTTTATAGATGGAGAAACTGAAGCCAAAAGCTTGAACTTAAAGTAGGAGCTTGAATTAAACTGCAAAATACAAGACTTGCTGGCAATAAATAAGATATCTTTATTATGATTATGTTAATAGTTAAATTTGCATGTTTTCTAGTCTGTAACAGGATTTAAAAAAATACAAAAAGGCAAGCTTAATGATTCAGCTGAATTAACTATAAAATTAAAATACCTGCTATTTAATACCTTCTAAAATAACACAAAATACAGTCAATATGCAATACAATCCTCAGTAATCCAATTCTCCTAATATGCAATTATTTATAAACTCTGAACTAAGAGGAAATGGTCTGACTAAACAGAGAAATAACAATGTTTTTATCCTAGGTAATCTATACTTTGGAGTAGAAATACTCATTTAATACAATGTTATTAATATTCCACAAGGAGTAATCTTTATTTTAAAAATCAACATTATAATTATACCAACTTTTAGTTATAATTTGTTAGTGTGAATTTGCCCAACCTAAATTCCTGAGTGCCTGGAAAATACTTTTCTAAAGCTACTATTAATAATTTGTAACACAGTTTACTAATTCAATTGACATCCCAACCTACTTATCTTTAAGGTACAGAATTTAATATCTTTTTGTTGTTGTTAAATGGAATTCTCATTAACAATGTAAAGCATTTTCCTTTCTAAATTGTATTTTATTCCATTATCTGTAACAATGCCATATACTAGTAAGCAAAGCAAGCAACATTACTTTTTTTAAATAACATCTTTAATTAAAGTTTTTGCAAAGGTAGAATATTAAACTTAAAATAGGTCTTAGTACATCAAAATACTAAGTTCTCTAATTGTATTCCAAGATGGTCTTTAAAACATAATATCCCATATATCACAGAAGAGCAACCTTGATCTGCAATGAATTTTACAAACATAATAAATATATTTACGCCATTACACATAACAGTATGTACAACAGCAGTTGACAATAGTAGCTCAGAACAGCAAAAAGAATTAGCCCTGTCCCCCCACCCCCTCCCCCCACAAATCATAGCCCTGATGCAGACTGGACTGATTAAGAAACCTTGACTGAAAGAGTAGTTACTAATTCAATATGGTTCTTCCCTTAAAAGAGAAAATGTTTTTTTGTTCCTCAAAATAAACAAAAATGTTAGTTTGGTGTGTTCTTCATTAAACCATAGACAATGACAAAAGACAGAGTAAGGCAGGCTTAAAAAGGGAACATATAAACTTCATAATAATTTCATAGCATAATAGAGGACTAAAATGCAAAACTATTTAACATAAACTCATGAGGAAACAAACGAACTTTTTTTAACCAAAGAATTCAAATCTGCTGTAGCTGAATCAGACAGGTAGGTGAAAGACATGAAATAAAATGAAAATGTACAAAGATGGATCAATAAACTATTGCATTGCACAAAAGCTAAATGCAAAAAAGTTCAAGATGAAATAATCTGAACTTGAGAAAATAAAGGTATTTTCTCAAGTGGAAGAAAATGCTAAAAGTCATAAAGAGAACACCCAAGAGGAAACTACATCTGTTATCCTATACAAGGCATATTTACCCTCTGATAATAATGATGACATTATTGCTATGAGAACCAAAAATTACTCTTAGAGGGAGACAACTCTTTTCATTCCTCCATAAAAGCCAGGAAAAAAAAAATCTTTGATTTTCATTATAGCAAAAGAAAATATTCATATAAAAGCTATATGTTATCTTATTTTCTAAAACCAGAATCTATTATGCTCATCAAGAACACAATTTAATTACTACACACTGCTAAAGTCTTGATGTAATCTTAGAATAACATCAGAGTGGGTTTGTTTTTTAAAGAGGCAACAATGTAAATGTGACATTATGATGGCATTTTAATTAACAGAAAGAAATGTGAACATTTAAAAAATACAAAAGCCCAATAAAAAGATCCCCCTCATATAACAGACATTTTACTCTAGAAATTAATTGCACATCAAAGAGTTGTTTTAGCCATATGTGGCACTCCACAGAAATTAAATATGCTCTCAGGCATTCAAATGGTCTGATTACCTAAATGACCACCAAGCAAGAGTTTGTATACTGAAAGGCACACATTTCCATGTTTTATCTTGTAATTTTGTATAAATTTTCCTTAGCACTGTTGATTAATGATTTTTAAGTAAAAGGTGCCATCACCATCTGTGCAAATCTAAACAAATCGTCTCCAAAAACCATTACTTATTTTCATAATACCAAGTCTAAACTATTTTCTGCCTTTAGATACACATGCTACTTTCATTTTAAAATTCTGAAAGTGGGAATCCCTTGCCTTTTCAAAGGAATGACATTTTAATGGAACCTAATATGAAATGATTTGTTAAATATAATGTTAAAAGCATGATTAATAATTCAAGTACAGTAAAAGATAAGCAAGTGACATTCTTACAGCAAAAGCTACTATAATAAAACTAAAACATGCTATTTGATTAAAAAGGAACACGATGCAAATAATATGTAAGAGCACAATTTGGTGCACAATGTAGCTTGGACCAGCTTTCAGAATTTTCACAGGTAAAAGAAAAGCATCTGCCAAGTATACCATAATTAATATGCAATATACAGGTGCAAATACAAATGGTTATTTCCTGCTTCAAAAGTAACAAAATAACCACTATGAAAGCAGTGGTTGTTCATGTTTGAAAAATAAAGTTATAAAAACAGGCTAGTATACAATGCTACTATGAATATGAATGGTTGTCTACATAGAGGCCCCAAGATGAGCTGAGTATCATACAGTAATCCAAGTTTCAGTAGCATAAAAACTACTAGATAGCCAAAGGGTTTCACTTAAGCAACACTGCAGCACTGCTGAATTTTTATAGGTAGTTCAGGTCACCAACTTCTTTATTGAGTAAATACAAACCTACTAGCAACTGTATTGAAGAACAGTTGAACAACAGGACTTCTCTGATCTTACTCCCTCCCATTTCCTCTTCTCTCAGTCTTATTAATAATAATATATATTTTAAAACCTCTGTGTGCTTTGAGAGTCACAGAATAAACAAACTTCCCCTCAAAAAACTAAATTAATATAGTCAAAATAAAAACTGTATTACCATTTATGGTATCTAAATAAAATCTAACTACTAGCATGCTAGACACCACCACTTACACCAAAGTTTAGAACATAAGTTAAAGAGACCAAGGTGGTAAGCTGGGTGGGAAGTAGAAAAACAATTTTTGCCTTTTTTTTAAAGTTTAAAGATCTGTGTTAAAAAAGAAACACTATACAACAGCTCACAGTTTCTTCTTTGTTAATGTACTTTAAAAAGTGTTGATGGGTTACTTCTGAAAACACAAAGGCAAAAGGAAGACAAAACCTGAAGACTTAAAAAAATATATCAATATACAAGTAATCTAAACACATGTAAATTTTGTCAAGATAAACCATGGAAAGTTGGAATTTGTATAAGAACACAATGGTGAAGACAAGCATTCCTGTAGTTCTCCCAGGCAGCGAATTCACACTGAACACGGCAGTGCCATATTGTTCTTCAGAGCCCCTCACAGAATACAGACCTACGCATTCTTAATATACATATTACATTTCTATTATTTTTAATATACAAGTCAAATTTCTATGCTTTCTTCCCAATGTGCAAACTGGAGCCAACGTCTTTATTTTCAATGGCCTGGAAGACCACCAGATAAAAGAGAGGTAACTTAAAGGCCCACCCACCTCTTCCCCCCAAATTTTCCCCTCAAATTACAAAGTTGATTTTAAAAACTTGTTGAATTAGAATAATAGATTTTTAAAATTCTTTACTAGTAAACACAAGAAACTTTTATAATTACTAAATTGTTTAATAAAAATCCAGGTCCTCACCACCTGCCCTATACTTTCATCAATGCACAGACTGTTATCTGAATGTTTAGCTTAAAGATTAAACACATTTATAAGCACACACTTCAGCCCAACAGAAAAAGTCTACGTATATTCATGTGTATACAATTTCAGCTAGAATGTATGCTTGCAAAATAAAACTATATTCCTGAGGAGCTAGTCCGGGATTTCTTTTTAAGGTGTGGCACTAAAACAAACAAATTTTTTTGTAAGGAAATTAAAGTTGTCATTTCAATTCCACTCAACTCAAACAAGACTCAAGTCTTTAATTACATTTAATAAATAGGAAAATCTAATTAAAATAAATATCCATTCCTGGGTCAAATTTTATCTCCAAACTATGATCACTGATAACTTCCTTTGAATCTTAAATAGATGTTTCAGAAAGCTGGAAAGGAAGAGGTATATATCACTGAGGGAGAATAGCAAGTAAAAATATTTAAGACCTATTATGAGTTTTAAATTGTTTTCTTATACAAGTGAATTAAAATCCAACATCATAATTCTTACCCTTTTGTAAAAAGCTCACACACAACTTTTACCAAACATAACCATATACAATAAGCAGTTTCAGTTCAATCTACCAAAAGAGAAATTTCTTCAGTTCATTTCAACAAGTATCTTCTGACTGAACCCAAGTTGGAGGAAGGAATATAGACAAAGCTTTACATGCTAATTACTGGTGGCAGGTACCTGTATTTAAAATCAACAGTTATGGATTTCCTACACAAAACCCCAACCCTCCCACCCAACAATCCCAGGTGCTACAGTTCCATGGCTTGCCAGTAAGTAGTGTCTATGTTGTCAAGGTCTATCTTTGTTCCAGTAGCTTTGCTTCTACTGCAATTTTCTGACATGCAGAAATGAAGTTTTGGTTGGCATATGCCCAAGTTTCAAACTGTCCACTTTAAACTTTTTTAAAGTTTCTTTTATTTATAAAAGAAAAAAAGCAACTCTTCACCATTCTGCATCCCCAATGGCTTTGGAAAATATATAATCTCTTCCATTAAGATTCATAATGCCATCCTTGAGATGAAATTTCCATTTGTTTTTACTTCTGTGTATCTAAACAAAAACAAAATTAAAAGAATTAAGAGATACAATCAGAAAACAGGGAAAACAAAGTAACAAAAAATCCATACACACCCACACCCACACACACCCACAAAACAGTATTGTATTTGCAAATTGATTTCTTTTGTTTTTGTAGAGACAGCATCTCCCTATGTTGTGCAGGCTGGGCTCAAGCTCCTGGCCTCACGTGATCCTTCTGCCTCAGCCTCCCAAAGTGTTGGGATTACAGGTGTCAGCCAAGGCACATGGCCTCAAAATTGGTTTCTTAATAAAGTTTAATTTCACCAAAAAAACATCCCACAAAAAATTCACTCATTAGGTGGGTTTAAAATAAATAAATAAATTTATCTGTAATTAGTACTATTTCATAGCTTTCAGTACTTGTGTTCATTAAAGTAGTGAAAAAAATACTTCTTTACAAAATGTCTTATCCATCAATCAGGTCTGCATATGTATTTTCAAGGCCTACCTCAAAAAGACTGTATCCTCCACAAAGCCTTCCCAAATCTTACCAGCTAAAACTATTATTTTCCAATGGTATTCTCATTGACATTTTTTACATTATTTATAGGTAATACAATTATGGACTCAATTCTTCTACCAAAATAAAACTCCTTATAGTGTTCTCAAGCCCTAACATGGAACCTTATACATAGCAGTATTTTAAAAATACATCTAAAGGATGCTGATCATCCAGTCACTTACAGTAGATTTAAAAAACTATGTACATCCACAGTTAAATAAAAAGAGCTGAAGGGCAGGCTCTGGGCACTCCCATCTTTGCCTTCACTTATAGTCCTTAGTTGTTTGTAATTCCATGGATTTGGTTAGGGAGAGGAACTGTAAAACTTAATGAACTGAAGTGACCTTTCTTCCTTTTCCCAGTAATGCGCACTAATTATTTAACGTTCAGTTCAAGTTCCACGTCTTCTGCAAAGAAGGCCCCATGGTTCTCCCTATTCTATGATTTAAAGGTACCGAAAAAAAAAAAATCAACTAGTTCAGCCTTTCATTTTCAGAAGAAGAAATGACAGCTTGGATAGGGTTCAATGGTTTGACCAAGGGTATATTGCTACTAAGTGATAATCATGATTTTCAAGTCTTGGTCCAATACTCTTTTTACTAAATCAGTCTGTTTCACATAATATTGTAGAAACACTCAACAGGTACAGATTTTTTTTTTTTAAGACAGAGTCTCACTCCGTTGCCCAGGCTGGAGTGCAATGGCGTGATCTCGGCTCACTGCAACCTCCTTCTCCCAGGTTCAAACAATTCTCCTCCCTCAGCCTCCTGAGTAGATGGGATTACAGGTACCCACCATCATACCTGGCTAATTTTTGTATTTTTGTGGAGATGGGTTTCACCAGGTTGGCCAGGCTGGTCTTGAATTCCTGACCTCAGGTGATCTGCCCACCTCGGCCTCCCAAAGTGCTGGGATTACAGGTAGGAGCCACCAGGCCCGTCCAGGTACAGATATTTTCTGAGATCTCATTCCTAAAATTCCATGGCCTAACCTCCCAGTGCAAACATTCTTCATGACATATTCCTAGCAAATGGTTGTGCAGTGTCTGCTTGAATACAATTAGAAATAGTGAGCATAGAATTTCAAATTAAGTTATTCCTTTGGGGAACAGCTCTATTGTAAAATCTTTCATAGTTACCCTTACTGAAATCTGCTTCTCCAACTTCCATTCATTGATCCTAGCTCTGCCTTTTGAGACTTCAAACACACACACACACACACACACACACACACACACACACATCACTCAACCTTCATCTTATTTGGAAACCACTCTCATGCTCTTCCGGATTCAAACTTTTCTTACTTATTAAAGCAAAACAAAGCACAATAAAGTTATAACAGCAGGTAGGGCAAAGACTGTTGGATTAAGAGCTAATATATGTCTGGTCTAAATACACTATGTAAATGCTAAATGTAGCATCTTAAGATTGATGACTCGAATGTCTATCAAGCATACCAGACTTGGCATGTTCGACATCAAACGGATGTCTTCTCCCAAACCAGTTCCAAATGCAGCTTTTTTTCCCCATCTGAATTGATGGTATCACCATTCTTCTTTCAGAATCCTCATCAAAAAATCTTGTGAGTCATTCTTGATTCCTTTTTCTTTTCCACTACACATCTCAGAATCAGGAAATCCTGTTGAGACTCTTCCTTCAAAACAAATCCAAGATCCAACTACTTCTCACCAACTTTAATACCATCACCATAGGCTGAGTCACCATTATCTCCCATGTGAATTATTATAATATCCCCCTAAATAGTACGCTTGTTTCAGCAACCTTTGCTTCCTCCTTACATTCTGCTCTCTACAACGAAAGAAAAGTAATCCTTTCAAAATTTAAATCAGATCATACCATTTGTCTCACTGAAACCTTCCAATAACTTTGACTCACTTAGAGTAAGAGCCATGTCCTTATATAATCCATACCATCGGCCTTCCCTTACCTCTCTATCTATTACGGTACTCTCCCCTTCCTTCACTCCAGTCCAGCCACACAGGCCTCCTCATTGTTCCTCACATACAACAGACTGTGCCACCAGATGACAGGGATAACTCTCTCTAAGACAGTTAGCGAGGAGAAGTATATATACAGGGAGAAGTATATAAAACTGAAACCAAACCTGTCCTCTTTCTCTGCTCTTTATTTTTCCATACCAATTATCAGCTTCTAACATATTGATCTTTTATTATGTTTTAAATAAATAAATAATTCCCAATTTATTATGTTTTAGCATATATCTCCCCTGACTGGAGTAAGCTTCCTAATGGCAGGGACTGTTCTGTTTTGGTTACTAGTGTATCTCAAGCTCCAAGGATTAGTGCCAAGGGACAACATAGACACTCAATAAGTATTTGTTGCATGAAAAGACCACTGTCTCCTCTTTCCTTTGATTTCCTATAAAGTATTATTTATCCTACAAATGTGTACACAAATGTATTTCCAGCATGAACCAAGTGACTGCAATCAGAAAGACACTGGGCTTTAGCTAGACAAAAACAAGTGATGAGTAGCCAGGAAACAGGGATTCTACAGACACAAGTAAAGAAGCTGACTGCATTCTGTCACAGGACAGCACGATTTACAAAAAATAAACGTAGGAAAGTTTCATGGTCCAAATAATCCATACAATCAACACTGAAGTCATACTGAGTAATAAATGGCAACTATTTTTATATTAATAGAAGTATAAGGTCACAACTTAAAAAGCAATTCATTTACTGGTCCAAACCCCTTAATGAAGGAATGTTCTTAAAGCCAGGAGAAAGTCCTCTTAAATTTCCTAATTAGAAATGAAAGATTACCTATATCTGATGCTATTTTCGCCAAATGCTGTATCAGCCCTTATCTACCCACTTGTAAGCAAGAACTCTGCCATATTATTAGCATTTAACTAAGATTCTGATTTGATTGGCAATACAAACTTTATTAGTCCTTCTATGATCTCTTCTAAAATTGACTCATTGTTGACATTTTACAGTTTAGGCTTTAAAACTACATTCCTAAAATCCAAGGTGGCTCAAATAATATCCAACTAAATCATTTTATGCAGTCATAGAACATTGCTATTCTTTTCTATTGACTAATGACATCAAGCCACCACCCTCCTCCAATCTTTAAAGCAATCTCACTTGATTCTTAAAATTAGACCTCTGCAAAGTTTGTAATTATTTATCATTCAGCATACTATTTAGAGCTATTTTCCACTTACTAATTTAAAACACTAAAGTAATGTCTCTGGGAGCAAAACAAACCAATTTTAACATTTAAAATATTATGAGTACATTTATGCCAAAGGAGAATACAACCATTCTCTTAAAGTAGAAAGACACTTAGAAGTATATTCTTCAGTCAGGCTAAAACAAAGGTCCTCTCTTGCCTGATAAATCTGACATCTCAACATGAAATTCTGTTCTGGATAATCTGGTTGCAAGGAGATCACTTGAGACTTCCTAACAGTAAGGATTTATTGGTATCTTTTGTTTTAACCTCATATTCTTGCTCTATGTGTATCTAACAGGAAACTACATTTGTTATAATGCACATGGTATATGGTATTAAGAACAGTCTCTCAGAAGTCATAATGCACAAAAATGAATGCTGTGAAACTCTCAATGACCTTACTAACTTTATTCTGTAACTTCACTGGTATAAAACTGTTCTAACTCTACTTTCTTATTAGCAAATAAGATCCATAGTATTGGCATTCTCTCTATAGATCTGTTGGCAGTAAGCACAGCTACTTACCACATTCATTTCTATAAAAGCAACAGAGTTAAGATATTCTTCATCTATAAAGGAAACTTTATGCAGGGCACTAATTTTACATGTTCATAACTACATCTCCAGTGCCTAGAAAATAGTGTCTGGTGCATTTCCATACTCTATAAGTGTTTGTTGAATAAATAAGCTTTTGTTAGAATTTTCAGCATTTGGTAAAGACCACTACTAAAATTATAAATGCAATGTAATATGTGCATGTATTATAAGTTTAATGACTGCAGTAAAAACAAACTGTATTCCAATTTAAATGTTTGGAAAACAAAAATCTCAAAAATAATACAAATAAATATAACAAAAATACTTGGAAAGAAGCACTCTGTTTAGGAATTAAGAATATAAGGAATCAATAGCCAGTTTTCACAGTATCTGCTTTATTTTTTCTTTTTCTTTTTGTTTCGGTATCTGGTTTAAAAATTCCTTAATGTTAGCAAAATATAGCAAAGTTAAATAATATTTTAAATAATTTTCAGTAAAAACTTGTCTGCTTGTTTGTAGTACTGTTCATTGCCTTAGTCTTCTCCTTAGTAATAAAAACAGTTATATAGATTCAATTGAATCCTTCTAGTTTTGAGATAGTTGAGGCTAAACAGAAAATACAATTATCTCATTGAGTTAGCCATTACCATAAAGGACAACCTCAAAGTGGCTGTTTACTCTTACAAGCTGAAAGTCTAAATAGAAAAAAAGATCATAGCTCTTTTCATTTCATTCATAACTTATTTTTCAAATGTAGAGCTAAGAAATTAATCTTTCATTCTACTAAATTAATCCACAAAACTGTAACAGTGTTTTCATACTATTCATAATGAATTTAAGAGGCATGAATTAGCTGCCCAAATGTCTCAATAAGGCAGAGAGAATGATGTAGGGAAGAAATTACAACACAAATAATGTCAGTAATCTGAAGATAATATCCTTACCTTATCATATTGGCATACGACGACATTTTCTGTGTCAAAGAGCTCCTGTCCTTCTTCATCACTCACATCATCTTCACTATTGAGGGGTTCCTACAAATAAAAGGAGAGTTCATTTATGTATTACTATTAGAAGGCCTAATATTAACTGAAAAGAAATATAATGACCTGATGTTCTTTGACAACCAAATGCCAAATGCATGTATGTATGCCATGAATTCAATATTGTCAAATCAGCTGTTAACAGTTTGCCAGTATTACTGAAATCTAAGAAATTAAATATAATTAAAATAGTTAAGCTATGTAGCTTGTAAGTCTGAAAAGATTTTTTTTATTCTTTAAAAACAGTACAAGAAGATAATTCTCCATAATAACTGTTTAAGATGCCTAGAAGACCTAATATGAAGGTTTAAAAGAGCTAATGGCACTATGTACTACAAACAATATAAAACGAAAAACAGTGGAGAAGTTAAAGGAGAAAAGAAGGGCAATGCAACAGGCTAGCAGTTTGCCCTACTGTCTTTACATTAAAGAACTTGCACTCTGAATACAAATCAGCATGTTTAGCATTATGATGGTTATGGTAAAGGCATGAAGCAGAATTAAGAATCAGACTTTTTTTTTTTCTTAAAGGCAGGGAGTAGGAAATCTCAGCATTAAAGAGAATTAAGGGCCAAGATAAAACATAACCAGAGCATAAGATAACCAAACATGTTAAACTTCGCTTCAATTGTGAAAGAAGATAAAAGATGTAACTGAGATTTCTAATAAATAGAGAAAAAGAAGACAAAACAAAAGTAGAGAGAACAATAACCAAGATGATATTATGAGAAGGCATAGTGGCTCATGCTTGTAATTCTAGCACTTTGGGAGGCCTGGGCGGGACAATTACTTCAGGCCAGGAGTTTGAGACCAGCCAGGAAAATATAGTGAGATGCCATCTCTACAAAAAATAATTAGCAAGACATGGTGGCATATGCCTATAGTCCCACCTACTCAGGAGGATGAGGTGGGAGGATTATTTGATCTCAGGTGGTCAAAGCTATAATGAGCCTTGATCACACCACTGCACTCCAGCCTGGACAACAACCTGAGATTCTTATCTCCAAAAAAAAAAAAAAAAAAAAAAAAAGATTATATCTATGCCTATGCCTACTTACACACAGGTGTGTTATGTATAGATATTCTTTAATTTAAAATAGGTATCATCAATGTAAAGTGAAAAAAATTTTGAGATAAACTTCACATAACATAAAATTCAACATTTTAACATTTGTAAATGTACAATTGAGGTGCAATGAATATTTATAATGTGTATAACACTCACCACTACCTAATTCCAGAACATTTCATCACTTTTTCCCATTAAGCTGTCACTCCCCATTCTCCCTGTCCCCTGGCAATCAATAGTCTGCTGTCTGTATGGATTTGCCTATTCTGGATATTTCATATAAATGGAATAATATAGTAGGTGGCCGTGTGGCTGATGTCTTTCACACAGCATGTTTTCAAGGTTCATCCATGTTGTAGCACATATGAATACTTTCTTTTTATGGCTAAATAATATTCCAGTTATCAGTGTATTTATCAGCTGATAAACATGTGGGTTGTTTATACATTTGGATATCATAAATAGGGCTGCTATGAACAATCACATACAGGTTTTTGTTGAAAAACATGTTTTCAGTTCTCTTGTGTATATACTTAATTAAGAGTGGAACTGCTGGGTCATATGGATAATTCTATATTTAATTTTTGAGGACCATCAAACTGTTTTCCACAGCAGCTGTACCATTTTACATTTCTACCAACAATGCACAAGGGTTCCAATTTCTCCAAATCCTCACCAGCATTTAGTTTTTCTTTCTTTTTCATTTTTTTTTTTTTTTTTTTTGACTATAGCTCTCCTAGTAGGTGTGAAGTGGTTATCTCACTGTGGTTTTCATTTGATGCTGAGCATCTTTTCATATGCCTGTTGGCTATCTGTGTAACTTCTTTGGAGAAATGTCTACTCAAGTCCTTTGCCAGCTTTTAAATTGAGCTATCTTTTTGCTGTTACGCTGTTTAAGAGTTCTTTATATATTCTGGATAGTAGATCCTTATAAAATACATGATTGGCAAACATTTGCTCCCAGCTACTCAGAAGGCTGCAGAGGAGGATTGCTCCAGCCCGGGAGGTCAAGATGCTGAGGCTGCAGTGAACCATGATCATGCCACTGCACTCCAGCCTGGGCAACAGAGATTCTGTCGCAAAAAACAAAAACAAAAAATATCTTTTTAATCTACGAAGTCCACTTTTTCCTTGATTGCTTGTACTCTGGATGTCATGTCTAAGAAACTGTTGCCAGAACTATGAAGATTTACCCCTATGTTTTCTTCTAAGAGTTTTACAATTTCGCTCCTAGATGTAGGTCTCTAATTCACTTTCAATTAATTTTTGTATATGGTATGCCGAAGGGGTCCAACTTAACTCTTTTGCATGTGGATATTCAATTGTCCAAGCATCATTCATTGAAGACTATTCTGTCCCTACTGAACAGTCTTGGCTTACGTAAAAGTTTTGCAAAAAAAAAAAAAAAAAAAAAAAATAGCATAAATAGTAACATAAAAAGATAAACCCAAAGCTTACAGATCCAAAATGTTTGAAAAGCAAAAGAATGAAAAAAGCTGTATCAGGCAAATTCTAACCACAACAAAGCTGGTACACCTCTAGTATCACACAAACATTCTTTACGGTTAAAAAAAATTACTAGCAATAAAGCAAGACATTACATGATCATAAATGGTTCAATGCACCGAGAAAAAACAATCAATGTTAAACTTACATGCACCCATTTTGAGGCTCAAGATATAAAAAGAAAAATAGCAGAAGAACAAAAGAAACATATGAACTACCATAGTAGGAGATATGAACATATCTCACTCAGTAGTAAAAAATGGATCAAGCACACAAAAAATATCAAAGATACATAAAGACCATCTAAGCAAACCTATTGACAATGTAAATCTAACAAACACATACAAGTACCAGACAAGGGCAGAAAAGAAAATTCTTTTCAAAGTATATGCAAAAACCAACCAAATCAAGCAAGTCTCAAGCAATTTCAAAGGATTCACGCATCACACAGATCATATTCTTTACAAACAAAACAGTTAAGTTGTAACAGAAATTAACAGAATAGGAAAAAACACACTAGAGAGAATAAAGCTAAAAGTTTACTCTTTGAAAACAACACACCCCTGGCAAGATTGAACAAGAAAAAAAGAAACAGATGGCACAATAATTATATTAGGAATGAAGAAAAAGGGAAATGACAACAAACGATTCTGGCATCAAAAAGACAGTATCATGATTAACTTTATGTTAATCGACTTGAAAATTCAGATAAATATATAAAGAGTCCTAGAAAAATGTAACTTATGAAAACTGTCTCAAACAGAAACAAAATACTTGAAGGGCATGAGATTACTACACCCACGTATCTGTAGTGGCATGTTTTAACAATACCAACAAAAAGTTAAATACGATCTTTTTAAAAAAAACTCAAAATAGAGAAAACATGTCCCCAAATTCATTTTATAAAGCTACCATAACCTGACAACCTGGTAAGAAAAGTACGAGAATAGAAAATCAAAGACAGTATCTATCACTCATGAATATCTACAAAAAAGTCCTAAACAAAGTGAATTCAGCAATTTACAAAAAGAGAAATATAAAATGATCAAGTTGTGCTATCCCAGCAATACAAGATTGGTTTACAAATAGAAAATCCATTAATGAAACTCATTATAAATAATATTACAGTAAGAAATTGTATAATCAATCATTGCAGAAAAAGTATAGAATTAAATGCAACATTCGCTTACAGTTTAAAAAACAAAGAAATGCAAAGAAGAGAATTTACTTAACCTGATAAAGATATCCATTAAAAAAAAAAAACCCACAACAAACATTAGACTTAACTGTGAAGCATGGAAAAGATTATTTTTCAGTTTAAGAATAAGAGAAGGGTACCTCTTACAACCATTTCTAATCAATATTGTTCTGGAAGGCTTAGCCAACAAGCCATTAAAAAAACTGCCATTCTTCATATAAGATGTTAATGTCTACACAGAAGATACAAAAGAATCTATAGATACATTATGAGGACTAACAAAAGACATTAGGAAGGTGGCTGGTTCAAGGATGAGTATTAAAAGCTCTCTACATTTCCATGCTACCAATAAACAACTGGAAAATGTAATAAACACATGTTACTTAGAGTAGCATTGAAACTATAAAGAATTTAGCAGGGGAGAATGGGCAGACCTGAATAAACACTTCCACACAATAAAACACAAATATCAAATAAATATACAAAAAGAGGCTTTACTCCTTAGTAAGTGAGGAAGTGCAAACTAAAACCAAAATGAAATACTATTTTCTACCTACCAGACCAGTGAAAATTAGGAAGCCTGACACTATCAGGTATTGATAAGGATGTATGGACATCTGCACAATTATGTAATGAATGGCAGAAATGATTTGGGATTTTACTGTAAAGGTGCAGATGTGCATGCCTTGGGAGCCAGAAGTTCACTGTTTAGGTATAAAATTTAGAGAACCTCTTGCATTTGTGTCCCAAGAAGACAAACACTACAATATTTTATAACTCTTTGTAACAGTAACCAATTAGAAACAATCCTGATGTCCACTGGATTAGAAACACTGATAAATAAAATTATGGTATATTCTTCAATGAAAATAATTATAGCTATATGCAATAACTTGGATAAACCTCAGGAATATTATTTTGAGGGAAAAAAACCACTTGCAGAAGAATACATAATTACTTCATTTATGTTATAAACATGCAAAACTAAACAATATGCTATTTACGAACATAAATATATATGGTAAAATTAAAAAGCAATTAATGATCAATACAAAATGTATGAGCAAAGGTACTTTGATGGCCTAGCAAAGAAGATGGGATTAGGGAGAGGCACCTAAAGCATGTTAAATAAAAGCAGATTTTATTTTAACTAGATGGTGGATACCAGGATTATTTATATCTTGAAACATTTCTATTAACTTGTGTCTATTCAATATTCAATAATAAACTTTCTTTTTAAAGTTACTTAGATAATTTAGAACTTTGTACTAAGAAAGAAGAAGACTGCATTTTAGGCCAAACAAGGCAATTAACAATGAAAACTGTGGTCGGACAAATTTTTTTTGGAGACTAGTAACTAAGCTAGAATAGTGAGGAAAACAAAGGCGTATTTACACGCTTATAGAAGAACACAGACATTAAGGGTACATAGGTTTTTAACTGGTACAAAATGTGGACCATAAAATTTTAAATATTTAATAAATTTGTGACATTTAGTTCTTCTTGAGTTTGCTCTCTCCCCAAATGTTGCCACGCTTTTTAAATTACTGAAGCAAAAGATTAACCACATCTATTTTTCTATCAATGTCTTATGCTTAAGCTACATTATAAATGCATAAGCCAGAGTTAGAACTACTTGTACTCTTCACTACACATATTAATATAATTTAATTTGGTACATATTATTACCAGCTATATGAAATCATGAAATATAGTCAGAATACAAAAACCTTACTAAAGTTAAAACAATCTTTATCTTTAAAATCTTATGTTGCCCTAGGGCACAAAAGGAAGAGGGGACAAGACAAAACCTACCAGAACACCTGTATTTAAGGAATAAATAGAACCAAAAGAACTTGCAAAAAAAAAAAAAATCTTATGTTGCATAGCACCTAACAGTCTGTGAAAAAACAGGATATAATTTATCAGTTTGGCACCAACTAAAAAAGGCAATGATTGAGTAGATTATCATTTTAAGTATTTTACTAGAAACGTACTTCTTCCACCTGCCCATCTTCAGCTCCATCTTTCTCTTTGTCTTCCTCCTCATCATCATCATAGTCTTCTTCTTCATCTTCATCTTCTTCAGATGACGTATCACCAGTTCCATCAACTTGTAAGACCAATGGAGCTTGTGTTTGAGCAGGCTGGGCCTGTGGTTGCTGCTGGCCAGTTGCAGTTATCTGTGCTTGGGCTGGTGTAGGTGCTGCCACTGTCGTAGGTATAACTTGAGTCTTATTTCCTGTAAATAAGATTTGCTGAGGCTGAATGATGACACCTGTCTGTGGTGAAATCCCTCCAGGAAGAGGAGCCAGTACCTAAAGCAAAAGAAAACCACATAATAGTAACCAGTTAAGAGGATCAAGTATAGTATATAGAAATAGGACCAAATGCTGAAGAATCACCAGAAATGGCCATATTGCATACACAGTTAAAACTACCAAAGTACAAAAGCAATGTTTAACTAGTGTACTAACCCACTAAATTTCTATTTTATCAAATTTCTGGAAAATAAGGGTTTTCTAAAGATAATTACTTCACTTCATTTATTCAGCACATACTATGTACATGCCAGATACCAGGCCAAGGGTTATACACTGCCTTTATATGAGGAACACTGGACTGAGAATCTGAAAATCTGGATCTACTTTTGTCTAAGGTCAGACATAGATACAGCAGAGGTAAGTCATTTAATTCCTTTTGGCCTCTGTCATTTCAATGTTAGACTAGGATCAAACGTTCTTAACCCTGGCTGCAAGTAAGAACCACCCGGTAGCTTAAAAAGTACTGATACCTTGGCCATACCCCTAATATTCTAACTCAGTGCGAGGTAAAAGCTAATTATTTTTCTAAAAACCACCAGATCAGATAATTTCTTAAGTTCCTTCCCAGGTTCTGCATCTAAAATTCTAAAGTAAGCCACAACTTGAAAAAATTTGTATTAACAAATATTAACTCTATATATTATCATAAAGGAGGAGGACTGGATGCTTGTTACCTGCCATTAGGTCCAAGGAATGCAAACATAAGACATAGTATTTCCTTTAAAACACTTACACATGGTGTAACAGTACAAAAGACAAAAAAAAAAAAAAAAGGTACAATAGGCAAACAAAGCACTAACAACTCAAAAAGACAGAAGATGTAGTACAAATATGATACAGTGTTAATGGGAACACAAGAGGGTACGAAATTCAACATGGGGGACAAGGCATGATCAAATATTACTTATATAATTAGCAAGCAATACCTGAGTTTCTGTTTGTGCTTTATGGCAGCAGTCCCCAACCTCTGTTAGAAACCAGCTGCACAGCAGGAGGTGAGCGAGCATTACCATCTGAGCTCTGCCTCCTGTCAGATCAGCGGCAGCATGAGATTCTAACAGGAGCATAAACCGTACTGTGAACTGCACATGCGAGGATGGAGGTTATGCACTCCTTGTTCTTGATGATCTGAAGAAAAAGTTTCACCCTGAAACCATCCCTGCTGCCCCATACGTGGAAAAGTTGCCTTCTGCACAATCAGTCCCTGGTATCAAAGAGCTGGGGGACCGATGCTCTAAGATTAGCCAGGTTTTTGTTTTATTTGTTTGGGGGACGTGCAGGGAGTTGCCAGACAGCATTCTTAGGAGAAGAGTTAACATCAAGTGAAACCCAGAAGTGACAGCAGTATATCATTTTGGAAAGATGCAGATAAACTGGATTAATACTACGCTCTGATCTTATCTCTATCATCTTACTATTTTATTGACATTTAAAAAAGAGGCCGACACATAAACATATAAAGTACCTAAGTTCCTCAAGAAAACAACCATCCCTCCTTCATTTTAGCGCTCACAGCACAAGAATATAATGCAAGTAGATCCAAGTGTTTATTTTGATGTAAATGAAGCTAAAGAGTACACCTGGGAGCATAGCAAGAAATAAACTTGCAGAGTACAAAGAAACAAGATCCACAAAAACATCTTATTAACCTTGAGTTGTTTAGGCTTCTTCCAGAAAGCAATGGGAAGCTGTAAAAAGGTTTTAAGATTTTTAGAAAGATAGGCCAGGGGAGGTGGCTCACGCCTATAATCCTAGCACTTTGGGAGGCCGAGGTGGGTAGATTACCTGAAGTCATGAGTTCAGGGCCAGCCTAGCCAACACGGTGAAACTCCGTCTCTATTAAAAATACAAAAATTAGCTGGGCACAGTAGTGCGTGCCTGTAATCCCAGCTACTTGGGAGGCTGAGGCAGGAGAATAGCTTGAACCCAGGAGACAGAGGTGGCAGTGAGCTGAGATTGCGCCATTACACTCCAGCCTGGGCAACAGAGAAAGACTCTATCTCAAAAAAAAAAAAAAAGAAAGAAAAAGAAAAGAAAAAAGGAATATGTGTTGTTTTAAGCAAATGAGCTTTGG